>JAKLMY010000060.1:0-56849 GCA_022814645.1 Ganoderma meredithae | reverse complement strand
GTTTGCGCTAAAGGGCCGGGGGGGGGGTTTCGCTGGGTTTCGCAGCTAATCATCTACCCGCCTGGGGAGTTGGTGCGCCCCCCCCCCCCCGAATCGCGATTCCCTCAACGCGATTCCCCAACATCAACGCTCATCAGCCGGCGCTTAACAGAACCCATGACAGAATCGCGATTCGGAATCCACTTTTCGCAGCTGGGGTGGTCAGAGTACAACGAGATTCTGTGTGAATTCACTAACACTGAATCGCCCCAGAATCCACCACCGAATCTCTCGGAGACGAAGATACTACCATTTAAACTAATTCTAAGTTTTGAGGGCCCTGGGGGTACACTTACTTTGAAACATAAACTTCTTTTTATTTTTTATCGGTTGATCCCCGTCTGTTCCATAATATAGCGAAGGAATCGCTATAACTGACTACCCCTAATAGCTCGGTTCTGGTCGATTCTGCCAGAATCGTGTTCAGAATCGCTCAGAATCATCCACTCTAACCAACCCTAATATCAGAGTGGCATTCGGCTAACAAGGTTCACACCGTATGATAACCTAACATTAGGGGGTTCAAGGTTGATGATTCTGGTCGGATTTTGCGTGCGATTCTGCGACGATTCTGGTCCCAGAATTGCCATCAAAATCACATCGACTGTGACTGCCCCATGTTCGGAAAACGCGATTTTGGGATGAGGCAGAACCGCGATGCCAAATTCACGATTCTGGGGACAGAAGCGGCTCCAGAGCCCCTTCTGTGATTCTGCTCGATTCTGCATCTGCCAAAGCATTAAAGTCAGTTTGATTCCCTCAATTACGCCAGATACCTATTTACCGAGCCTTTCTAGGAATGTATTGAATTCTGTACTCCCCCTTTGCCAGAATGATACAACTTCCATACATTGCTGACATTATTTTGCTTTGCCCACCTACATATCCCCTTGTCAGAACCCGTTCGGATCCGATGCAGCCACTCACACTTCGACTAATGTGGTGCGTCCTAAACTCTACATTCCTGATGGGCTGATGCAAGGGACTGATAGAGGGTTTTCACACAGGGTCCACCACGATCGCTCGAAGGCTTCATACTGGATATAACTGCGAGCCACGGCATTACACCCCAATCGTCACAGCACTCTGCCCCACGGCCCTCGACCCAGTCCTCGTCGCTTCTCACTGGCTTTCCCAATGCACCTCCGCGCTGCGCAACGCAGATGCGAAGGCGTTTGGGGACCTTCTTCTTCCCGAAGGCTGGCTCAGAGACATCCTCGTCTTCACCTGGGACATCCGCGCCCTCGAAGGTCGCAAGAAGTTGGCTGCTTACCTGAACGACCGGCTCCGGGATGCTCAGATCGAGGACGTTCGCCTGAACGAGACGCCCCATCTCGTGCCCCGCGTGTACGCCGTACCCATGTCCGCGCAGACGGGTGTCTAATTCGCGTTCACATTCGAGTGCTAACACGGGTGCGGGCGCGGCTATGTCCGCCTCGCGCCGGATATCGACAGCGCATATCGCGCCTTCACCGTGTTGGCTGAATTGGCCGACTTGCGGGGGCATGAAGAGCTCGGCACGCTTCCGCCTCCAGACGAGAGCGCTGAGACAAACCCGCACGTCATCATCGGTGAGCCCTCGAGTGGCCATTCTGGTTATCGTGCCGTGCTTAAGACCGTTGCTACACACTTTCCCCTCTATAATAGTTGGCGCCGGTCAGACAGGTCTCCATGTAGCTGCACGGTTCAAACGCATGAACATTCCTACCCTGGTCATCGAGAGGAATGCGCGCGCGCGCGACAATTGGAGGGAACACTACCCAACGCTGACCCTGAACACCATTCGCCGCCACCACACTCGTGCGTGTCTGACTAGCACTAAGGTATGTCTCTTCCTATCTGACCAATCCGTGTACCAGTACTGTACGAGCTGTACCCCAGCGGCTGGCCGGAGTTCACGCAAGCTCGCCGACTGGTTCGAGCACCACGCCGCCGCGCAGAGCCTAGCGGTCTGGACCAACTCAGAGCTCGCGCCGCGCCCAACATACGACACCAACGATCGGCACTGGGACATCACCGTCGTCCGCGCAGGGGTCGCAGTGAAGCTGCGTCCTGCGCACATCGTCCTCGCCACCGGCACGCTCGGGCGGCCGCTTGTGCCCGCGGTGCCTGGCATGGAGGGCTTCGGTGGGCGCGTGATGCACTCTGCGCGCTTCACGCGCGGGACAGCTCTTGCAGGTATGCGCACCGTCGTAGTCGGGGCGGGGAACAGCGCGACTTCTTCTGCGCCCCGCTCCGCGCGGCGTGGCCCGAGGACGTCCCGCTCGACGTGCGGGACTTCCGGTTCGTGTCCGCGGGGTTCGGGCTGTTGAAGGGGGTGACGGTGCCAGACCAGGCTGCGGCATGGGAGGCTAATAGGGAGCTGTACGAGAACCTGCGCAAGGGCGGTGTTAGCTTCGAGTTGGGTCCGGAGGGACAGGTGCTGTTCCTGGAGGTGTTTGAACGATTTGGTGGTAAGTGGCGCGTTGGAGGCGTTGAGAGCTTTCGGGTGTCAGAGCTGACCAACTTCTGGCAGGATACTGTTAGTGTGTTTTGGTGCAAGGGAACCTTTAAGCATGCTCGCTCGAGTGCTGCAGGGATGGACAAGGGTGCCTCAACCCTTTTGGCTGATGGGAGGATCAAAGTCAAGAGCTTGGCCTCGCTCAAGTGCTTTACGAAGAACAGTCTCATCCTGAGCGACCAAACGGAGCTCCCTGCTGACGTTGTCGTCTTTGCGTAAGTGCAGCGTGTGCACGTTGCGTAGGCTCGGGGACTCACTGACAACCCGAGCAGCACAGGATACAATTATATCCGGGAGACCAACATCGAGCTGCTGGGTGAAGATATCATTAACCAGACCGAGGAAGTCTTTGGGCTCGATTCCGAAGGCGAGATTAAGGGTAGCTACCGCCTCTGCGGACATCCCGGGGTGAGTTTGTCTTAGACTCTGCTGGCATAATGCTGACTAGCAGCATGGCAGCTGTGGTTTGCCACGGGCGGTTTCCCCGTTTCACGCCGTCTGTCCAAACCACTGGTACATATCTGGTATTTAGGCCTTGCAAATCAAAGCGATTGAGCTCGGGATTATGCCGAGCGATCGACGTCAGCTGAACTGGGTGGATCAGACCTATCGATTATGACTGTAACTGTGCATTATCAGTAGGACCTTGGATAGTGGACGTGAATTTGCTCCGTCCTCCGCGCATCCACTGGCTTGGAACCCCTTGGCCTTCACCAGGTCCTAGAAGTCTTGTAGCATCCTGTTCGTTCATGCGTCTAATCTTCCGTAACTCGCCGATCGGGAAGGCATGCGTACCACCGCCCTGCAAACAGATTGGTTGGACCATGACTTGACACGAATGTCCATCGGCACCTTTACCTTCGACTTCGAACAACGAATATGTAACCTAAGAAATAGACAGACCTGGATGGATTGGCGCGACATATTGTCCTGTTTGCGAACGATGCTGTGCTGGGCTGCTACGAACCACGCCGGCCCAAGCACCATAATTACATGGTCTAGGTTGTCGTCGGAGGACGTAGGGACTGTCTCCGAATCCAGATTTGGTTCGACCACCTCCAAAAAGGGGCAGATAGCGTTGGACAGCAAAATACTTGCGCAGGTTCGCGAGGCGTCGCCACAAAAACGAAGGAACTTTTCCAAGTTCGAAGTACAAAAGTACTTCGGTGGCGGTGCACGACAGACAATCAACTTCAACTAGATTTTAGCCATTCTGCGTCGTCACCAACGTCCACTCCGACGAAGAACAAAAAGCCTGACTCGGACTGATGCCCGGCTTTGGAGTAAGTCCGAAGGACTACCGAAGCATTCCGCGAGTCCCGGAGGCACTTGGAGACGGTCAGATTCTTGGAGCGTTTGGACAACA
Source organism: Ganoderma meredithae (assembly GCA_022814645.1). Lineage (NCBI taxonomy): Eukaryota > Fungi > Basidiomycota > Agaricomycetes > Polyporales > Polyporaceae > Ganoderma > Ganoderma meredithae. Next base: position 52,944 of record JAKLMY010000060.1, on the reverse strand, counting down.
GGGAAAAATAGTCAGTCTTTTGACTTCTGGCGACTCGATGGTCTGGAATGAAGGAGGGACGGGGAAAAAATTATCTCGTGTTTATGGAGGATAATGTGGGTTACCTACACCATATCGGGGCATAACGCCACAAAACATAGACGCTTACCCGGGCATGAGGGAGCGGCAAACAAACCCGCCGTTAACTTTGATGGTGATGTTTCGCAGAAGCTGGGAACTCGTCCACTCTCTTTCTCCGACGACCACGACACGACTGCTACGACCCTTCCTTCTTTCCCTCTCTCTCTCCCGCTTCCTAGGCTGCTCTCTGGGTTTTCATTTTTTGGAATTCTGGGCACATACGAGACGTCAGCCGCACCGACATGCCGCCCAAAACCCTTTCGACGCTCTTCCTGGGTTTGGAGCTCGCGACGGATCAGTTGAGGGCATCGATCGTGGACGAGAACCTGGAGTTGGTCGGCGTAGAGGTTGTGGACTTCGATTCGGAGATTTCAGAGTACCAGTGAGTGCACCATCCTCCCCCCGATCTCTTCCTCTTCCCCCATGGATGTCCCGTGACCCCCGCTCCCCAAATAATTCTCTACGGCTGTTGCTGGGTTCTGCTCTACCCCCGGCAAACCAACGACTTGTGCGACTGAGTACACCGCCCTCCGCTCACTGCGGAGGACTGTCCCTTGCTGGTCTGGCTGGTCCTTTCTTCACCCGATCGCGACTTTTGCCGAAGAACCCCGCCCGCGGTGATGCCCCCACTTCTCCGTCTCCTTCCAGCCTTACTGTCTATTGGACACACTCATACACACTTCAAACGCCCTACAAATCCGCTTGGGGGTAGCGGGGGATAATTTCCTGGTATCCTCTCCCAGTCCCTTTCTCCTGCCAAAAAGCGTATGCTCTGGTGCGCTCCTCGGCCTTTTTACGTCTTACGGCGCACTCCACAACGGATGGTATCAAGCGCACGTCGCGCCCTTTCAAATTGCCATCCCCTGTAACCCGTGTTCCCTTCATCCGGCTTGGCCTGGTCTGCCAGCCCGCGACGCTTTCGTTCAACCGCTGACGAAGCCGCGAGCTTGTAGTTTACCGTCGATCGCGGCGTTGGACCGAACATGCCAACGGTTGTGAATGTGGAGCACGTGCTTGCGCCGGTGCAGCAGTAACGTCGTTCCTTGCTGTTCGTGTAGCCGTAGCCAGGCCTTGGGGATATCCTATCACATATCTTCAGGGCATGCTGCTGTCCATGGCGTTTGGCCTGCCCGTTCCGTAAGATATCAGATCATTAGTGAACTTTTCACGTTCTTTCCCAACTAACTTCTGGTCTCTCGAATCCGCGAACATAAATCGCTCACGAACATCTCTCGTTGCAGAACACAAGGCGGCATTTTCACCACACCCGGAGATGCCTATACAACCCCAGTCGAGATGTGGTTGAAGGGCTTTGGTAAGTCACACGTCCTTATTACCTTCGCGGAAGCATTTCTTGCACGCGCTCCATTTCCGCGCTTGTTGCTGTCGCTGATCGAGCCCCTGTCACACATGATCATCGGTGACGTGACATCAAGATCTTCTGCTGGAGAAGCTGAGCAAGAACTACGACTTCACGAGGATAAAAGCCGTCGGAGGCTCTGCGCAAGTGAGTCGTTTGTCCTTCTTGGTTTCGTGTGGTTATCCTGGGCCACTCGATCGAACCACGTCGATCGTCCGATCGTCACGTTTTGTTTGGGTGTGACATCGCCCACGTTAGAGGTCCTCCTTCCGAGGTCCACCATAACCATGGCGGCCCCATGACATACAGTGTACGGCCGTTTGCGCCGCACGTTAGCGGCAATGCCCGATGCCACACTGCTCTCCATACGACTCTGAAGGCCGCAGACAGTACGCGGACGCTTTCTAGGGTGACTGGCTTAAAGTCTCGTTGGCCATCATGATTTCGAGGCGACGCGATTGACTCGCCAGTGGACTCAGGAAAATAGATAGCCAGTGGACTGAAGTAAACGGATGGCGACACACGTGGCATGATGCGAGAACACATGAGTGCCATCCAGAATACATCATTACAACCAGATCGTAAAGAACGATTCATCGAGGAGACCCGCTACCTTTCGGTATCGGGAAATTATTTACCGATCGACGTCTTCACCCACAACCCCTAATCACTCGAGTATTTTTAGTCTTCCCTCTCTAGTGAGTGAGTCATAAGGGTTGGGTTGAGAGGCCCTTCCTCGGGCTGTCCTTGGGTGGCGGTTGTTAATTCTAGGTTTGCTGGCCTCTGACCTCCCTGGAAGCCGTTTTATGGGCGTTGGCTAGCCTCGCAACTGGGGTCGTCTGGTGTGGTGACTTACGAGTCCGACGAAATCGTGTCGTTTTGGCAGAGATTCTGGCTGTGATTACGATTGCGCCGTGCGTCTTTCCTTTGAGATGTTTGCTAACCTCGCTTTCTCCAGCAAGCCTTGGTCTGGTGGAAAGCGCCAGTCCCCCCATTACACGCACTCGATCCACGACTGCCTATCCATGTACAAATCACCTCCCAATCGTTCTCGTTACAAAACAGCCCCATCGCGCAGGACACCTCGGCCCACACACACGCACTTGCCCTCGAGGCCGCTCTTGGTGGGCCCGACCTGATGGCCTCGCGCGTCGGCACATGCGCGCACCCGTCCCTTGTCGCCGCCCAGCTACTTCGGGTACGAGAAGCGTGGCCAGACATCTGGGCGCGTACTGGGCGTATTCAGATGGCAAGCTCGTTCATCGCGAGTTTGCTAACCGGGCAGATGGCGGGGATGGGCGAGGCGGAAGCCTCGGCGACAGGATTGTGGGTGCACGCTGGGAACCAGACGGGAGTCCAGAGTCATTGGGACGAGGGCGTGATGGAGATTGTGGGTGGTAACAGGGAAGAAGGACGCCGCATCTGGGCATGGCTTGGGGATGTCGACGTCTCGGGCGGGCGGAGACGCATTGGGAACGTCTCGAGATACCTCGTGGAGCGCTATGGTTTCGACCCAGGTTCGTCGTTCAGAGCTAGGAATGCCAGTTGATCCCATACTGATGTGATCTACAGAGACAATCATCACACCCTTCACGTCTGACTACCTTTCATCGTACCTCTCGTTGTGCCCGTCGCCGTCGGATGCAGTACTCGCGTTCGGTCCCATGGATTCCCTAATGGCGCCCGCGCCGAACTACGTCCCTACACGGCTGTACAACCTTTACCCTCATCCCGCGCAGGACGCCAGCGAGAAGAAGCGTTACATCATTACCCTCAGCAGCAGGTAAACCTACCTCGTGTCGGTCTGTATCTTACGTGAAGCTGATCAACAATGATAGGAACGCGGACGTTCCTCGGGCGCTGGTGCGAGACATGTACACGAAGAGCTGGAGTGCTTTCGACCGCCTCGTCGCCATCGTGCCGCCGGGCGGTTCTATTGGGTAGGTGGACATAGCGCAGCCGGCAAGAGCACCACTGATCTCGTCCGCAGCCTGGACGATAAGCTGTTCAGCTTCTGGCTCCTGCAGGGTGACAGCTACCCATACTCGCACGTTAAGGGGATCTACCGCTTCGAGACGGGCGTGAAGGTGAACGAGTTTCGCGACCTGCGCGCGAACCCGCGCTGTCTGCTCGAAAGCCAGATCCTCTCCTTCCGCGTGCGCTGGTCGCGCACGCTCCCGACGGGTGTCTTCGGCCCCGCGTCCGGGCGCGCACGCAACGCGAACAGCACGCCCAGCCCGATCTCGGGCGCGAGCCAGAAGCGTATGCCGGGCGTGAACAACAGCAACAACATGGGTCTGCCGTTCGACCCGTACGACTACTCACCCCTCCCTGGGCGCATCCTCGTGACGGGCGCGGCGGCGAACTTCCCGTCGATCGCGAACCTGGCAGGGGACGTGTTCAACGCGCCCGTCATGATGCCCACGACCCAGATCGACGCGGCCCAGGCCATCCCCCATCGCAACGCACCTGCGAACGGATTCCCCGCCCGCGCGGCTCTTGGTGGTGCGTATGTCGCGCGGTGGGTGTGGGGCAAGGAGAAGGGCACTCCTGCAGGCACCGGTCGCGGCGGTTTCGAGGAAGAGATACGGCGGCTTCTTGGGAAGCGTTGGGCCTCGACGAATGGTGCGCCCCTGCGCACTAATGTCAACGCACCTGGCAGCACTAGCAAAGCTCCCAGCGCGGCGGGAAGTGGCGCAAGCACGCCGTATGGTCACGGATCGCGTTCTGCGCTGGGCTCGACGGTGCTTGTGGAGGAGGAAGAGGAAGAAGTTGAGGAGATGGAGCGAGTGCAGGCGCAGAGCGGGTTTGGGCTCGGGTTCAGTGAGACGGACATCGCCAGAATCCGAACGATGACAAGCTCGACCACGGGTACAACGCTCAGCGGGAGCACGCTCGGAGAGGGTCCATCCACGGCATTCACCACACCAGACCTGAACGCTCTCGCGAGCCCGAACGCTACCCAGGGCGATCCAGCGCCGTCATCTTCTGCACCTTCGGCACTGCAGCCCGTGACGGCGATGCCCACGTCAGACGCGGAGCTCCAACTCGGCCTTGCGAAGGTCGCTGAACCGGACGTGGATGCGTTCATGTCGTACGCTGCGCTTGTCCCCGAGTACTGTCGGCTCGAAGGCTTGCTCATCAAGGCGATCGTGTGAGCCTAGGCTCGTCTTGCCTCACCTGCACCCCCGCCACCATGCCACACTCCATACCGCTCACGTCTGCCACTCTTGACACCTCGCTCATACAATGTTCCATCTCAGTTGCTCTCGTGCGCCATGGTCTCGCTTCCTCTGCTGCTCGTTCTGTGCTGTCGACTTGTTGTACGCAGGCCTGTGCGGGACAGGCTGCAGGGCCGTATCCCATCATCGTCATCACCATCACCGCCGCCATTAGATGCTCCCAAGATACTCCCCTTCTTGCTACCTCGCCGTCCGTCCTAATATGGTCATTGTCGAAATCGATGCGGGGATCGAGGTTCGGGGTTCGGGGTCTGGTCGAGTTCCACAATCAGGACGAGCTGTCTGTTTACCGCTCATCCATCCACGTTCACCACCGTCTCACTTCATCCATCCAAAAAGTTGCGTAACAAGTAGTATATTCCCCTGGCTGTAAACGATACCACTGACTATGATATCATGGTATACACGAAGACTTCTCTCTCACAAGCTGTAAACAACCAGACTCATTGTGTCGTATTTTTCTTGAGTGACCCCATGGGTTCGCCTGACTTGATCCGTTAACTTGCCTTCCACGCCGACGGCTGATTAGTAGAGCGGATGTCGTGGAGGTAACGCTTCCCTGTGGTAAGCTATCCCACGCATTTCTCGTCTGATCATATGTCTGGCTGGCGACAGCTAGTCCACTTGCATCGTTGTATCAGAGGGCCTCTCTCCTCGAGTCTCTGTCCATGAGCTGGACATAGTCGCGGTAGATTTCGGTCATTTCCTTTGTAGGCATGTTCGTCCGACATACCAGCCATCCAATATGCCTCAAGTCATGTTAATGATACATCAGTCCGACATACAAACAGTGCATGTCACGCCGCCTTTGTCGTGAAATGAAGCACATCCGATCCCTCGCCATAGTTTGCCTCCCAGTCAAAGTCGCTCTGGTGGTTTTCCGCCCCGAACGCCACGATCAGCCTCTCCGCCTCCGGACCCCCGCGCACGACCGGCCTTGCCTCCTCCCGGGTCTTGCCCTTCGCCCCCTGCCCGTAGATCAGCTGTTCGTCCACGGTCAAGAACGTGCCGATCGTGCGGAACGTCAGGCTGATACGCTCGCCATTCTCGTGCAGCTCCGCAGCGTTCTTGGTCTTGGGCGGCCGCTTGTCCGAGCGGATGCTGTGCAGCCACTTCGCGTTCGTGTCGAGGCCCATGACGAAGATCGAGTTGTGCGGGAGCGGCACGCGCTGCACGCCCCGTTTCCTCGCCTTGTCCTTGTCTGTGCCTGTTTCTAGTGTCGTCGGTGGCGAGCCGTCATGTGCGGGGACGGCGTCGAGGTCGGCTTTGGGGTTCGCGAGCGCGTCCTTCTTCGTGCGAAGGGTCATAAATCTCTGCGCGCCGAGGCTGACATTCACAATCTTTGAGCCGCGCACGACATCGACCGTCTTGTCGGAGTGCTCGGAGATGTAGTCGGCCCCGGTGCGGTAGTGCTGTATGAGGACATGGTTGACAGGCTCATGAAGGAGATCTTCGACTTGTTGTCGAATACGCTCTACTGTTGGGGAGAATGGGAGACATGAAGGTGATTCATCCGCGGGGTGGCGGTATATTGGAAAACTGTTATCGGAGGCATTAAGCATTGTGGTTTGTGCACGACGAATATAACCGTAAGTGCTAACCTTCCATCCTCAAGGATACCGCCCTCCTGAGCTACCAGCCTTGGCACCTCTCCGCCTGTGGCGCGTTTCATGACCTGCCAATCGCCCCTATCGAAATGAAGACAAACCTCTGTGCATCATCGTGTTCCATTTAACCTCCTTCTTGAGATCCGCAAAGGCAGTCTCCGCCACTTCGGGTGGGAGGAAATCATACAGGACATACGAATCTCCCTCCGCGATCGTCTCTCCTCGCTTCAGGAAGTCCCTTTCGGTCAATGCAACCATGTCACCTACTAGTAATACCAGCGAGACAAGTTTCAGCAATTGTCGAGACGATGAATGGAACTAGCTCTCTCTCACTGTATTTCCCTAGTTCTTCAGTGCGATGAGTGGCAAGATAAAGCAGAGTTGATGTTCAGCTGAGCGTTGTGAGATGACTCTTAAGGTGAGTGTGTATTCCTCCCGCCTGCACCGCCACGCGTACCATTTCTACGTGTCCCACGTGCTCGAGTCGCTCCAGGGGGAACGGACTAGCACCTCTGACTCGACCAAGGGGATACACAATTGCAGCTTCTCAACTCACCGAGAAAGTTCTGCGTCCGCCGTGCACAGGTTGCGGTTCAAGTTGCATGCCAGGACCATCGGAGTCACCCTAATGGGCGCTAGAACACGACAATTTCGCCAAACAATATCGGACTTGCGACTTTGGTCATAGACTCCATTCTCCATCCGGACACGAGGTTGGGGCTATGCTGTCAGGGTACCTGCAGGTGCCTGCAAATATTAAAACGTTAGTCCAGCTCCCATCTGCTCCCATTCGACATTAAGTACCAGCCTCCTCCGTCACCTTGATCGCCGACACGTTTTATTGAAACGGCAGCCTAAGCGCGAAGCTGCTTGATCGGAGCTCCATCGAGAAAATGAAAGGCACCATGTGCAGCGGATCGGTTCGCGAGCAGATCTGAACGCCGATATTTATAAGGGTCGCGGTCTGATCATGAGGCAGTCTCAGGGGGGACGCAAGGGGGGATGCAGTGGGCCTCTACTACTTGGGCCTTGTGAAGCGTAACAGGGATAAGTAGTAATGAATCTGCAACGATAATGACTACAATAACGGTGGGAGTATACAAACACGGGGGCGGCGTAGGCGTAAACGGTAATGACAGCGCTGACAGGGCGACAGGGAGCCTGTCTTTCTGAAGGGGAACGAGGGGGAACAGTGTGGTGGGTGGTGGTGGTGATGGTTTCCGTACAAGGAACGAGAATATGCAGAGTTGAAGCGAGGTATATGACGGGATGTATGTACTATGCAGGGGCCCCGCGGTAACTAACATGTACATCCAAGATTCCAAAGTTTAACCCGAGACCCGTGCGGCGAGCAAGCGAACGAGCAAGAATTCCTGCCCTATAACTCTAAAAACAAGCATCACGGAAGATAAGCGGCGCCGTAACTACTACGAATTCGAACACGGAAACACACAAAGGCAGCACCAGCAAGTATGGTAATGTCGAGCAGCGGGTAATGAAGGGTGGGTAGTAGGCTGGGTCGTGCACTGAGGTGGGGAGGAAGGAGGAGCGGGTAATGGGAGGGGTTCATGTTAATGGTGTACTAAATAGTATAGTCGCAATGGTAACGGTAGCTCGCAGCGATACGATGCGGTAACGGGGACTCTACTCCTACACATCCCCAATCCAATCGGCGTCGTCCGGGCGAGCACGCGATATGGTATTGCAGCTGCAGTCTGAGCATGCGCGCGACTCGCGAAGGCAGAGCCCCGGGCTTCTTGTCTTCCTTCCTTCCCGAAGAATCAGCGATCCATAGGTGACCGACGTCGCCGGCGATCGGCTCAGATAGCAACGCCGACGGTCTTGACTGACCGAAGCGACTTGGTGCTAGGCATCCGCATCATGCTCGGGCGCGGCGCGACAGAGGCGGGTGCCGGAGGCGCGCTCGGCGTTGTGCGGTAGACCATCCCGGTGCCTGTCCTCGGCTTTAGTCTTGACGCGCTTGACGGCGGCGAGCTAGGCCCTGCAGGGCTGGACTTGGACGGAGACAGCGACGGGAAGCCGACGCCGGCAAGTAGCGGCGCACTCGTGGCCGTCGAGATCGAGCGAGCTGTGGTGGCTTGCGGCTGGCGCAAGGCCTGGGAGGGCATCTGGCGGAGATTCGGAGCGCCCGTTGGCCCGGCGCTCACGGGGGAGGGCGTCCAGGTCGAGGGTGTCGATGTGGATATTGATGCCGTGCTGGCAGGCGTCCGCAGGCTCCCTTGTGCCTGAGGTAGCCGGAGAGGCCGAGGTACGCTTGGTCTACGGAGAGTCGGCGCGGGGGTGCTAGGGGAAGACTTGCTGAGTGTGTTGAGGCAGACGACATCGCGCCGCGGTGTCAGGTCCGACAGGCTCAATGCATCCAGCTGTACCGGAACTGTCTTCGAAGAGGCCGAGCCCCGCCTCCGCCGGCTTTGAGTAGGTGACTCTGCAGGGGTGATGGGAGTGACGAGGCTGGCGGTGGACGAGGATGTCGACGTGGTAGTGAAGCCCATCTCGGCACCCTCATGAATGTAGCCCAGCAGCTTCGCATTCGCATCCTGATTGCGGCGACTTGACGTGCACGCGGGTGCGGACCGCAATGAAGACGTCGATCCCCGCGACATTGTCCTGGACATCGCAGATGTTGAAGACCCGCTGGACAATGAGCTGGATGTACTCGTCCTCCTGTTAAGACTTGAACCAAGATGCGGACGCAACCAGGCAGTCGGTGGCGCCGACGACGGAAGGGGCTTCGCAAGCACGCCAAACTCGTCGGTGCCGCTTCTTGATACGTGACCGCTGCTGTATGAACGCGACATGGAGTTCAGACTTCGCGATGACATCGCGGAGGTTCGCTTCTGGAGGGAGCCCGTCGACATCTGCCGCACCAGGGGAGACGGCGCGTCTTCGTCTTCGCTGTCGCTCCATCCGAGGCCCGTCGTGAGACCGATCCCGCCGCGCAGCAGCTTGCCGTCACGATGACGGACGCGCCGCTTGACCGTGTCACGCTCGTCCTTGAACAATCCGTTCTTCGTCATGACGGAACCTGCTGCGACACGATCTCACGTCAATCACACCGCGACCGATGCCCAGGATAAATAATCGTCCACGCACCAGTGGAGGCGACACTGAAGCAGCTCCCTGGGCGGTCGTTAGGGAGCGGAGTCGTGCCTCTAGAGGGGGCGACAAGCTTCGAATTCGGCGAGAGCAGTCCGTCGCGCACCATGAGTTGCCTGGATACACCCCCACACCATACCCTGTTTGTCAGCATGCGAACGCACGCGAAGAAACGGGGGGAGCGGAACGTAAGCACGTACGGAAGCGGCGTGTGCAAGTCGAGGTCCGAATCCGAGCCGCTGCCATCTCCGTCTAGCTCTCGGTCCAGCCGGGCCTCCTCATCTCCGTCTACAACGTCATACGGCGTGCCCGTCTCGTCGAGCGGGTTCCCATAGTCCGAGATGAACGAGTCCTCGTTCCACATGTCGGGCTCATGCGCCATCGCCGTCTGCGCGTACGCGAGCTCGGTGGGAGACGCCGCCCGCACCGGCTCCCGGCCCCGTCCAGTTAAGCTAGGGAGCGACGGGACGCTGGGCGCGCTCGGCCGGTGGCCGTTCTCGCTGCTGAGCATACTCCCCCGCCGCGAGCCCGGCGCGGACTGGGTTTCACTGAATGCCCGCTTCAAGCCCGGTGCGGAGCGCGACATCGACCGAGAGCGCAGCCCAGACCCGTGCGACGACTTGCGTCTCGGGCGGGGCGTGGATGCGAGAATCTCCCCGATGTCCGGGCTGTTCGACCGGTCCGTGTGAGTGTGCGTGAGTGCCTGGCGTACGGAACGTGATAATGGTTGAGGAGATGCCGTAGGGGGTGGTGTCTCGGACGGAGGCGGGGGTGGCTGTGTGAGTGGTGGCGGCGGTAGTGGGGGGAGGGCCTTTTCCGCGGAATGGCGCAGTCGTCGCGGTAGCGACCTGGTGCGCACGTGAATGGGGATAGGGGGCAGAAGCGGGGCGGGCGCCTCGACATCCATTTCGTCATGGAGAGGAGGGACCTCGCTCATGTCCACGGAAGAGATGGAGTCGCGGGGGTCGTAGCGCGACAGACGGCGGGTAATGCCAATGTCCAACACCTTCTCGTCGTCGCTTAGGTGCTCGGGGAGAGGCGAGTGCATTGAGATTTCGTCAAGTGACATTCGGGTTAGGTCCGCGGCGTCTTCTTCGGCGATACGGGGCTGGATCACGGGCGACCTCTCTGTAAGACGCGGAAGCGGAACCGAAAGCGAGCTACTGGAAGAGAAGGAGCGGAGAGAACGCGAGGAATCGTAAGGGGTGCTGTTGGAAGGGGAGAGGGAAGGGGGGCTGCCGCCGTCCGCGCTGATGACGGAGTCGCGTTGAGAGTACGTCGAGCAGGATGCGACAGACATCTTGGATGTACGACGCGAGCGAGCCGCAGAGATGAACATAAGTGTCTCATGCTCGGTTATGCGAGAAGGACCGGGAACGGGTGGAAGAGGAACGGAAGGAGGACTTGATGGCGGTGGTTTAGGAGACGAAAGGAGTGGTGAGGGGGAGCGAGGCAATGATGTCGAGACATTAGGGACCAACGGCGAGGGCGGAATGAATGATGGAGGGACGGGGAAAGCCTCGAGGAGAACGGGGACCGCAGCGCGCTTCCCGCGCACCCGCGTCTCGGTAGTGGACGTCGTGGCCATGGTGGGCTACCTGTCTACAAGCTGGTTAGCGACATCCTTTGTGCACTTAGGCGTTAGGGAGGCGTGATTGTCAGGCGAATGTTTATGATCTACATGATGTAGCCAATCTGTGTTTGTCAAACTGCGCCGCGCCCAAGCTCAACGCCGCAATTTCGCCATTACCGGGCGTGTCATACCCCGAAGAGCGACCGCGCCGCGCTCTCTCAAGAGTAGTAGATACTCGTTGAGCCAATACCCGCCACGGGGCAGGGGCAATGTCAGACAAAGCTGCGAGACTCACGTTGAACCCAAATCTAAAACCCACAGTGACACTGGTCTACAAACAAGAACGGCTTGTGCCAAAGGTGGTGGTGGAGGGCGTGAATGCGCCGTTAGGGGTTGATCGGAGTCCAGGGTGTCTGTGGTTGGCGGTGAGACACTGCAATGGCGGGAGAGAAGACTGGAAAACACGTACTAGAGAACGGTAGAGTAGCGGGGGGGTATCGTCGTAATTTTCGGGAAGGGTGCCTTGCCAGAAGAGGGTATCCAATTGTGCCCGAGCCGCCCGTACGGCATGCGCGCGATCCGGGAGTCGAGGGACGCGCGATGGGGGGCAAGACTCCTGGCAGGCAACGTCGAGGGCGGGCGGGGAAGCGAGGAGGGTGGAGGAAGGAGGAAAGCGAGCCAGGGAGTCTCACCACCGCATCGGTGGTAGGCAGCACAAGTGTTCGCTAGCGGGCTCAAAAGCAAGCGACATTCCCAGCCAGCGCCTCCGACGCCCCCTGCTTGGTACCGGCCTCTTCCATCACCTTCCCAAAAATCTCCACGGCCACACGCACATGCACCCCTTCATCAGGCTCTCCCGACGGCGTCCGGCGATGCTATTCTCGTGCACAGGATCGTCGTATGCGGCCATTCATTGGTCGGCCACAGATGCCAGTACTAGCGGGGCGGGCAGAATGCCATCCCGCCGCTACGCTGACCTCGCACATCCCCGATTGTGGCGTGCGCCATCACCAATCTGACAGTGTAAAAGACGAGGGTGGAAATCCTTCTTCCTCCTCCATCTCCCGGTTATTCCCTGTCCAGCCGCTCCATAAGCAAGTACCGCACCATCGATGACTATCAAACCTCCGGTGCCACTGGACAGGTCTTCGGCCGACTATGTCTGACGCTTGGAAGGATGATGTTTCTCAGGATAAGTACGTATGGACGTTCAACACCGCTATTCCTTTTCCAGTAGCAGCCGCTCCCAAAATGGGACGCCCTGTGGTGACGTACTGGTACGTACCTGGGCGAGGGATATCATTTGTTTCTGACATCAGGACACGAAGTAGTACTATCATTGCATGGATACGCCGTCGGTCGACGCGTGTGGTCGTCCGTACGTTTTCGACAATATGAAAACGCCCCGATGGTAGGACTCAATGTATGGAACCTTCTAAGTTGCTTCGCGAGGGACTGCTTGGTTGGTAAGTACACCGAAAGGTACCGTATTGACGTGTCCATCGTCTGTACATGTCCATTGATTTACGATAACAGGAAGCTTGTCTCTTCTGGTTCCTCCCGGTCATCGCCCCTCATGCATCACAACGTGAATGAGTCAATCCAAACTCAATCCTAGTTCAAACATCGCCTGTTGTCAACATCCGCGGACTTGAGGATCATGGGCGACTCTGCTCGTGTCGTACGGTCCCATTCGACGACGAAGCTTCCGCGAATCGTCACTCAGTCACTGTCAAAATGCTGCCTGACAGGCCGAGGGCGTAGCTTGGATGACGTCGGTGTCCATTCATGACGGTACGCCTGAGCAACTTGAATAGGCCTCAGGTTCGCGCAAACTCAATCCTGACCCTGATGGAACTCATAACGTCTGGAGGACAGATCCTGGATACAGATACCTCTTTGTAAGGCAATGCCGCTTCCGAGATCCTTCATCGAGCAGTTGAAACACTGACAGCTCAAGGCACGTCCCTTGAGCGATGCAGCTCGCGAACGCCAAGCTCGGGGCCGACTCCGTACTATACTCCGGGCACGAGCCAAGCCGAATCAATTGGCCAGCACTAGACCGAGCTAGACGGCACGCGAATGCTCTGCGCAGTCCCCCATCGCGCCTCTCGTATGTGCAGCTAGCTCTCATCATGGTCTTGCACGTGGGTCCCTCTGAACCGTCTGCGGTCACTGTGCTATCCCCCGGGAACGGCCTCGTTCACACTACGAGCATTGAGTACGTGCTCCCCCGAACTCATCTATTCGTCGAAATAGTCCTTACGTCACTTTATAGTGCCAAAAGCTCGTCACCATGGCCCATCCTGGGGCAATTCTCTCAGATTAGCATATTGCGTGCGAACGATTTCATACTGCGGTGTCGTCAACGTCTGCTTTGTGCAGGTGTTTCCGTCGCTTGAGCGGCGAGCCCGCGGAAGATCGATTTCGCGCCTCATTTCCGCCAATATTGCGGCTTGGAGGCCAGGAGCTCCCCCACGGGGCTAACCTGGCTGTTATGTCATGAACAATGATACTCAACTTTGCTCGAACCCATGCCGACTTTAAACGGTACATTCCGAGCATGGCTATCATCCGCTTCCAGGTCGCCGTCTGCTTCGACGTGCTCGCTGTCGCACGACGGCGACGTGTTCACATGGAGAGTGAAGAGGTGCGTACTTCTCCTTCCCATGCGCATGCTTTAAAGTCTATAAATCACGGGATGTACGTCATCGACGGGATGTGATACTTACTCCCAAGCTATGCGCCTTTACCACATGATCAGGACCGTTTGAGAAGCCTCACAACGGCGATTGGTAGAGGTGACGTCTCACCGATGTGAGCGAGCGAGGTGCTCTGGATTATCGGGCAGACACGAAGGTCGCAGTGACTACGGTAGTGACTGGTGACTATCCGCCGGTCCCTCCCGCCGGCTGGATCAAACCGGATGACCATTGAGCGCTCCGGCGGCGCGTTGTGGCGCGCGCAGCGGCGGTACCGGCGGTGCGCAGTGGACCTTGGTAACGTTGTTTTAACCACATGGCACAGTGGCCACTCGTGACATCCTTCACTCTCTCCTGTCAGACGGGCCCCAAACCTCCGGGATTTTGTTTGTCATATATCGCCCATGATTCTATACCCGATGTCGTCTCCCGACCAGATGTTCAGTATCGAAGATCATTCGGGAGCGCGAGCCAGCCATCAGAAAGAAGAACTTAAAGCCCTTGCGAAGGTTCTGCTATTGTATTGCTGCCGTCGTCCGACGTCTCTGGCAGGGACTCCGTTCCATCGCCGCGCTGACTGCGCTCTTTCTAGATTAATATCAAGTATGGCTACTTAAGACTTAGCACTATCGCTCTTCATCCTGCCCTGAACACTGCTTATCGATCCTCTGAGAGCTCGCCAGCACTCACCTCGCGGAAGTTGGAACGGAATCCTTGTGCGAGGTTGTGCGGACGTCCTTGACCCATCCAGGCCCTCGAGCTCCCAGTCCGCTGCCAATTTCTACTTACAGAAGCCTAACAGAAGCAGATCCAAAGTTTCGGCCCTCCACGTCTCCTGCTCACCGCTCATCGCCATCCCCCTCCTCCGCCTCGAAATCTGCACCTCAATGGTGATATTTTACCCTTTGTTGCCCATTGCCCTCGACGCCCCCCGTTGGATCGACCACGATCGACCAAGCCTCTGCCAAGGCCCATAACTTAAATACTTGCTTGCAATTTCATGACGGCGCGACTGGATCTAAGTGGCGCTGGCCTCCCGCGATCGGACTGATGGACGATCACGCTGCGCCCGAAGCTTGCAATCGCACAAATTATACTTGAGTAAGGCTCATCACAAGTTATAATGAAGCAACGATCGCGAGCTCGAACGCGCCGGGTAAATAATTGCCCTTGGGCCTTGGCTTCAGTGTTCTTCCTCCTAGGCCTGGTAAGTACTAGACGGCCGCACCCCCTCAAACACTCTCCCGCGTGTGCGCGCCCGATGCCAGACGTCGCCCGCCCGTTGCGATCCTTCCCCTTCACAATGCGAGCGTTACTCATGATACAGCGGTTTGCAAAACGATAGACGTCCTCTGAAAACCTCGTTCAGCTCGGCTAGCTTGCCGACGTTGATGCCACCTCCAGACGCTCGGCATGAAGGCCGAGGAGCAGCAGATCAGCGAGACCGCGACGCGTCGCGCCATCCGCGCGAGTGAACCTTTCACCTGCAGAGGTGGATTGGTGTGGTGCGCGAGTCCCACAACTGGATTGATTTAATAAAGCGCAACTATTTCCACTCTACGCGCACTAATGCAGCTGTCGCGCGAGCCTCCGGTGTTGCGTCGCACCTTGTAGGCGTCGAGCCTCGCGCGCGATGGACACCCCACTCCAGGCGCCGTGACCTGAAGGAAGACACCTCTGGGCGTCTCGGGGTCTTCCCTGCGTCGGCTACGTAGCCGACCTGAACGAGTTTTTTTCGAACGCGACTATCGTTCTGCAAACAGCTGTAACTTGCAACAAGTTGAACGTTGGACGTTGGACGTTGAACGCTCTCCACCATCTTGCGCCCCCTTCGGAGCGTTCTGATATTGACAAAATGACGCCGCCTGCGCGACTAGGCGCGCGCCTTGTGCTGAAACTGACAGCGAAAATGAAAGGCTAGGCCCCCGACGACCGATATCGTTTGAATCAAGGGCCAATTGGCGACCAAGTCGCTGGACGCGCCGCTCTCTCGCCCCCTCGCATCAATGTTCAAACGTTCAAGTTGCCCTCTCGTGCCCGAGTGTCCCACTCGGAGTGGGTGCAGCATGGCGCGCCGCGCGCCGACCGGCTGCTGCCTGGGTAGGGCCAGACTATTATGTAGCCAGCGACGAGGACGAGGCGCACATGGAGATGCGGCGAGGGCGCGAGAGCACGACGTTGCGTATTAGCGAGCGTCCAGCCGCAATGTCCTGCTAACTCTAATTATTATCGAACACCACCCTTCGCGCCCGGCCAACGACGAGTATGTCCGCATCGAGCGAGCGAGCTGTTCAGGTTGGGCGTCGGAAGCTCGTCTCGCATGCATTGGTTGCGACTTCGGGGGCTTCGCGACCGAGCTCGAGTCGACGTCGAAGCACCGCGAACCCGCCGAGCTCGAGGTTGTCGCTAGTTTGGCGTGCTTCGACTCGAGTCATCCCGCCCGAAATGGAGCCAGACTTCAAGGCGTGCTCCCACTGCCAGTCGGGCACGCACGGAGATGCACCGTGTGACGCGAATGGCTCCGGGGCAGCACTCAGCGATGAGCATCAGCATCTGTGCCCCGTCAACGTTAAGGTTGCGCTGCGGGTGCAGGTGTGGGAGGTGGGAGGGCGGATGTAGTAGCACCAGTCCTATGACAGTATTGGGAGCACCGGTACCCAACGTGTCGACGTCCTGCCTTCGGCGGGATGATGTGCGTTGTGGATGCAGATGCAGATGCAGGTGCAAACACTGTGCCCCATCGCCGTCGGCGTGCAGCCCTCAGGCTGCTACCAGGAATTCGAAGGTCGCACAGTCTCGACCGTCGACTTCCGAATCCTACATCTGAATCCACGAGGCGCCTCGATAGCTATCGATAAGTACAGCATCTTGTCTGTCTGTCTGCCTGTCTGTCTATCTGTCTGTCCGTCGCGGACTCCACGTTCCGTTCGTCACGCTAGTGCTATTCTCTTCTGCATGGTCATGGCGAAAACTTCGGGGCGCCCGTCCGCCCGGAGCGGAATGCATTGCATATGACGGAGTCCGAGCATCCGTGAAGCAGCCGCCGCAGTAGCAAGCGAGCTGAGCAGCACGAAGTACGAAGCTCGAAGCACGGAGGGTGCCAGCCTGCTCGTGCTCAGCGAACGACATGCGGCCGCCACGAGCTAGGGACGTCCCTTCAGCATCCGTGCGTGCGTGTCAGGAAGAAGCGGTGGATGGTGATACACACTGGAGTCTGTATCCCGTGGCAGTGTCTCCAGCCACCCGCAAGATGCACGACACCCTTCGCGTCGCCCACCTCCACACGGGGCTCGAGGCGCAGCCTGCAGGAGCAGGGTATGGGGCGAGCCGGTCTTGGACTTGACTTGACATGAAGGCGCAAACGGGAGGCCAGAACGATGGCCTCCGAGCTGCTCTCGTTCTCGTGGCCTTCCGTGTCCGTCTCGTCGCCCAGATCTTCAGAAACTAAGCTCGGTGCCACCACGATCCCCGCGCCCACTTCCACCACTTCCACCACCCTGTGACACCCCTTCCGCGCGCGGATCATGCACGACCCACACCGCAGCCTTCTTCCGCCCGGTCCGCGTTGCGACCCTACTGCTCCCCCCGCCTCCTTCCCCCTCCACCTCCACGTCCATGTCCATGTCCATAGGCGCATCCATATCGAGCCCAGCTCCGAGATCGCCGTGCCCCAGCTCCGAGGGGCGAGGGCGAGGGCGATCAGGGGAGGCCTCCCCACCGTCGTTATTACTGTTATTTTGCACTTCTCGGTGCGGCGAGGGCTCGTCGTCCGCGGCGGCGCGCAGGGAGGGGCGCACGCCGAGCGTCGCGCAGAGGAGCTTGTAGCGCGAGCGGATCTGGCGGAAGAGCCTCGGTATGTCCACGTCCGCGTCCGCGTCGGGATCGCCGGAGCCGGAGGACGACACGGATGAGGGGTTGACGCGCGGAAAGCGCGCGACGAGCTCGAGAAGGTGCCGGATGTGGTTCTGCGCGCGTCTGGGAGGAGGGGGTGAGTGGTCAGCGTGTGCTCTGCGTCCTGTGCGTCGATGAATGAATTGTGTTGTTTCGTGCTCCGGTTGGAAGGAAATGGCGGAAACTCAGAATTGGGAACATGGAAAACGGATTTGTATGCCCGGCTCTGCGGTGGATGCCCGGCCGGAGAGACGGGGACAGGGTTGGACCAAAACGTTTAGTGGACATCGGACGGCGCGTGCATTCGAGACAGGGTTCGTGATGTTAGAACCAAACCCGAGTCGTGACACAAGACAAGTGTCCATGCCCAACAGCACTTCCGGACATCCATCCGCCACGCAAAGCCCATCCAGAAGGGGGAGGAGGTGAGCCGCGCCACCACACTATCGCGCGACACCGACCATCGCAACGGAATATATTCTGTACTTCCATATCCCTCACACCCACCTGCACACCAGCAGCAAACGGTGCCTGGCCCAGCCCGCGCACCGACCGAGCACGGGCACAGGCAGATCGCGCAAGCACGCTGACCCGCAATGAATGCAGAAGGACTTCCAGGAGCCCACGACGCAGCCCCGCGAAGCAGCAATGCAGTAATGCCACGAATCCAGGTGCATCGGCGGTCGCCCAACCCGCGCATCGATCCTCTCTGCTTGCGCTCGCTCCCCTGGACCCGAGGCCTGAACCAGAGAGAAGCGCAAACGAGGCCCGCACCGACGCCACACGAAAAAAAAAAAAAAAAAAAAAAAAAAAAAAACCCCCCAAACCCACCACCCCCCCCCGAACCCCCCGCCCGCCTCGGCCCCGGCCCCCGCCCCGGCCCCCCCCCGGGGGGCGAGGAGGAACGCGCGCGCGACACGCGCGAAGCCCTCGTAGAACCCGAGCTCCTCCCACATCTCGAAGCCCTTCTCGCGGCCGAGCGCGCGGCCCTCGACCAGCCCGTGCACGCGCCCGTGCGCGTGCCCGTCCGTGTACCCCTGCGCGTAGAACCTGCCGCCGATCGCGACCAAAGCCCCCCCGTCGCATCGTGAGCTAGCCGTGGGTACGATGCAAGGAGGAGAGGGGGGAAGGGAGGGGAGGGGAGGTACCCACGTTTGTTCCACGTTGACGAGCTCCTCGAGGTCGAAGTCGCAGTCCATGCTTGAACTTGAGAGTCCTGGTGGTGCTGTTCCTGTTACTGTTACTGTTACTGGCGGCGGTGCGCGCGTGGGTGGGGTGTGATGTGTGGTGTGCACTAGCTGCAGGCAGGCAGACTCGGTTGGTGACTGAGACGGGTTTCGCGGGTCGCAATGCTTTGGAGGTGCGCAAGTAGGGCGTAGGTCTCACCCACGATGATCGATTCCAGACCGCGCGAAAGTGCGAACTTGGGCGCTGACTTGATGCGTTCCCGCGTTCCTTACCTCACAACCTTACTTACTTATTTAAGTGTGGTTCTCTGTGCTTAAGAAATTGATAACCTCAGCGCATTCCCACGCTTAAGTTTGGCGAATTTGTCGAGAAAAAACCCCGACTGTTGTGGCCAAGCCCGAAAGGGGGTTATCCTCGGTCGGGTGGGATTTTGTCAATTGTCGACGTTCTGGCCGAGGCTCTGAAGGACCAGACAGGTGTTCATAAAGCTCGGACACTCGTCGTATGGAAAGGGCGGGAGGATAGGATGAACGCTGCCCCGACTGAGTAGCATCGCCGCGAGACCAACTCGAACGGCACTCCAGAATCTAGACCACCGCGAATCTGAATGTGAATATTGAATATTGAATGGTCGAAGCTGCGAGGTGCGAGGTGCGTCGAGGCGGACCCGAAGAGAACACGGGCACAGGGGCACAATCAGCATCCGAGCAGGCCTCTGAATCGGCATCGTGGTGAGTATGGTATCGTACATCCAGAAAGCTTGAACATGAATAGGGTATCCAACAACGTGTGCGTGTATCCATGCGAAACTGAACCAGGCAGTATCCACATGAGCCCCGCGCGATCATACCTATACCTGTCCACGGGCACCATCAGCAGCAGCAGCAGAGTCCGGACGATAAGCACAAGCCAAAACGAAACGCGGAGATGAGCGCACAGCGCAAAGCAGACGGAACTCGAATACGAATACGCACCAGGCTGAGCTCCAGAGTCCAGACTCGGCGTGCCCAGAGCTTGATGAACTTCGAGGGCTCCCCGGGCTCGGCGACGTCCACCTCGATGCCGTCCCACCAGCACTTGCGCTGTCGCGGGTATGAGAATCACGCGCAAGCCAGGTATAAGAGACCGTCGTCGTCACGCACCGCAGGTTTCCTCCAGAACAGCAGGAGCTTCTGCGCGGTAGCCATCTGGCTGTAGTCGACCGTGACCTGCCGCTCGCCCGACGGGTTCGTGGTGTGCACGATGCCGGTCTTGAGGAGGACGAGCGCGATTGACGATATGCAGCACCTCGAGGGCTCCATCGCGCGGTACCCCCACTCGTCCTCGCGGTCGAACCCACTGCAGGATGGCCCATCGACCGACGTGCGTCATAGGACACACATTTCGAGACACGGACGATCAGCCACAGACGCGCGTGCACGTTGAGGGATTAAAGGGACGGGGAGGAGCGAGAGAGGGTGTCTGGACGTGTACGCACCTCATGCAGAGCATGTCGATGAGGTGCTGTTCGGCGAGGTTGTTCTCCTTGTTGACGTTGCGCTGGAGGGCGGTGAATATGTTGCGCTTGTGGAGGAGGTAGCGGCCGCAGTTGCGCTTGAGGTCGAGCAAGGGTTCGTTGGCGATGCCGCGGGCGTCGGTGCCCTCGGCGCCGGCCTTGGGCGGGATGGAGAAGTACTCGAGCTCCTCGCGGAGGACGATGATCGCCTGCTTGGTCAGGAGCGGGTTCTGCGACGGCGGGGACGGCCCGAAGTCGGAGGTTGGGGAGCCGCCCTCGAGGAGCTGCTGCTGCGCGGCGAGGAGGCCGCCCGGGCTCGCGGGGGTGCCATAGAACTCGTCTCGAGCGTGCTGGAAGAAGTTGAGGACGTAGTCGAAGCAGTCTGGGTCGAACTGGAGAGGGCCAGGCGGGGCGTGGGGGCACGGGCAGGAGTGTCAGAGGAGGCGGAGGAGAGTCAGCAGGAGCACGGGGCCACGCACGTCAACACCGTAAAGCTCCTCGTAGTCATCGTTATCGCCGCCATCGGATAAGGCGGCGCTCTGACGGCTGAGGACGAGGCCATTGGGAAAGAGGCAGAGGAGGACGGATTCGGGAAGGCTGAGGATGTTCTCGCGTTCGACGGTGAATCGTCTGCCGCGCAAATCGAGGAGGAGGCGCGTGAGGAGCTGGGGCTGGAGGTTTGTCTGGACGGGGGTCTGCGAGACCTGGGTAATGGGGGAGTTGGCGAGGTTGACGGCGGCCATGGCGAGCAGCGATCGGCGAGGAGGGGACGGATGATGGTCTCTGGCCAACACGAGCAATAATGCTGTCGCCGGCAGACGCGGCGGGGAGCGGCGGATAATGCAAGTGGTAATAGCCTGGTAGGCGGTAATCTAAGGGTAAACAAAGCGAGCGCCGGGCAGGGAGATTAGGTTTGGACAAGGTTTCGAGGCCTGGGCAGCGGCGGCGTCGGATGGGCCCAGCACTGGCAGTCCCGCTTCTGCATGGCGAGCTAGTCCGTTACAGGCAGGACGCCTGCGTCGGCCACACCACAGCCAACCCTTCTGCGTCTGCTTCTGCAGCCGTTTCTTCGGCGAAGGGGGCGACGCTGCATCGCAAGGGTTTCCAAACCCCGCACCCTCGCGCCCACCCAAGCACTTGCCCCTCCATCCGAGGCTGCGTGGCCAAGCGGGCGGCGAGCAATCTGAGCGACGCGCCCCTGGTCCGTTTCCAATTGACGCCACCATGCCCACTCGTGTTCGAACCAGAACCCACCACGCGACCTCGCCGGACGGCTCAGATTGACAGGATAAACAAGATATCTCCTCGATAGCACCTTCCCGCCGCTACCACCGCCGGCCCATCCCTCGCACATCCCCGCTTCCCCTCCACATCTTCCCCGAACCTCGACTCTGAATCGTACATACAAGGGTCGCCAGGAAGCCTTCTCCCCTTGCATCGCTGCTAAATACCCGATCAGGTTCTCTCTGGCAAGCCAGCCCCGCCCCACAGGATCCTTCGTAAGGTTTAAACGTTGTCTCCGAACACCCATCGACCTCGCACGATCTCGACGCTCGACCGTCGAGTCCGCGCGGCCTCCGGCCATCGGGACAGCAAGGTTGGACACTCGGCCGCAGTGGCTGCGAATCACCATCCGGAAGCAGGCAAGGCAATCGGTGGCGATTCGATTGTGTAATAAATATATTCGAAAGTCCGACTGCCCTGCCAGGACCTATACTGGTATACACTTTGCCTTATCATGCCTTCTCACCGTCCCGCTCCATGTCGCCCTCTGGACCGCTCCATCCTGATTCGAGCGCCTCTCTTCTTTCCAGGTCCCTTCTGGGATTCTTCGAGTAGTCGCCCCAGTATGTCCTCTCCGCCCTCCTTCTCCTTCTCCAAGCCGGCTATGCCAGGCGATGCAGTGTCGGTCTCTGTACTCGTAGAGGACTCGGTCGCCATGGCCGCGAAGTGGCCCGACATTCGGGACGCGTACTTACCTAATTTACTCGAGAACCTCCGTTCCGCAGACCCATCGGTGCAGGTTCGTATCCTCCTTGTCGCAGTTCTCGCCTCTCATTGTCGCTCTGCCGATTCAGATGGAAGCTCGATGGCTTACGACGTCCTCCGCCTCTCCAGTATCCGCCTGGTCCATCTTGGACCCCGCCCAGGCGAGGAGCGTCCCCGAGCTCCCGCTTGCCGCAGTGGGCGCCGCCAGGCTCTCTCCGGCTGCCATCTCGCACGCAATTACCGTAGCGTCTCTCCTCTGTTCCTCCGGCGGCTCCTCGTACTCATCATGCTTTCCTACCGCAGACCCTCTCCTCGGCCACTCGGTGGCAAAGCACCACGAGGCACCTCATCCTCGTAGCAGCCACCGGGCCACAGACGCATGGCCTCAACGACACCACACCCTCAGGCTTTGACCTATGGGATGACATCGCCATCGCGCTAAAACAGGTGATCGCCTCGTCCTCCGTGCCCGTTGACTCACGCTGCTAATCAAGCCCATTCAGCAATACATACGGCTGCACGTCATTCTCAACATCGGGGCGGAAATGAGGACGTATCATGAGCTCTTCAAGCGATCGGTGCGCATGATGCCAGGAGCCCCCGATGACGCAACGATGCTGAATATAACGACGCAGCTGCAGCTCCAAAACAACTCGGAAGTCCCGGCATGGTTCCCAGTCGACTCCCGGCGATACTCAATCCGGTTATCAGGCCGGCCACAGTACGTGCGGAGTTCAGGTATGTGTGTACCTGGAGCGCGTTCTCGCCCCGAGGCTTCCCATGACGCACGCTAATCCCTGCGTGCTTATCATCCACAGCGGCCGTGCCAATAGCCCTGGTCCCGACGCCCATTCCCGAGGATCCAGCCAATAACCCGAGCCCACCCGGCTCGGCACCCAGCCCTGCCTCTCCTCCCACTACCTCCTCGTCTCCCAGCTCACCCGTGCTGACCGCGTCCCCAGGTAGTCGTAGATCTCCGCATTCCCCCGCAACGCCGCGGACGCGCCCGCGTCCATCGGAATCCCCGCAGTCGCCTCCGGGCTCGGAGGGCGGAGGAGGGCTGGTGTCGTACTTGCAGCAGATGCATGGGCTGACGAAAAAGAAGAGCTACGGCGTAAAGGCCCCGAAAAAGACGTACGCCGACATCCGCCTCCCCGGCTCGGGCAGGCCCATCCTCCCGCGCCTCGAGGTGCCCCAGTCCCAGTCCGACATATACACCTACCCGTCCTTCGATGCCGGCCCGGCCCCTCAGAGTCAGGACGACCAGGCCCCCGCCTCGGTCCCGGACTCGCAGCAAAAACAACATCATCATCAACACCAGCAGCAGCAGCAGCTTCCCCCGCCGCGGCGCCACTCGGTCGACCAGCTGCTCCCCTCGCCCACGTCGAACTCCCTCGTAGTCCGGACGAGGATCGAGGATCGGCGGGCACGCAGACGCGGGCCCTGGTTGCCCATCGCCCCGCTCGTCTCGTCCACGCCGTCGTCCCCGACGACCGCGGCGTCGCCCGGCACCCTCGCGGCGCTGCAGAGCCTCGCGGCGATGACGCCGCGCCTGCCCGACTTCGTCACGAACAGCACCAAGGAGCGCATCACCCCGGAGGAGAGCGACCCCCGCGCCGCGTACATGGTCGTCACGCAGTCCGCCATCCCCGTTCCCGTGCCAGACGCGACCGCTGGGGCCGCGTACTACCTGAACATGAACATGAACGGCAGCAACAGCATCCCAACGTGGAGCCCCCACTTCGGCTCCGTTGGCGTAGGCGTAAGCATGTCCATGTCCCCGCCGTCCGCGTCCGCGTCCTCGATCCCGAGCCCGAGCCCGACGCACCCCCTCCCTCTCTCCTCGTCGTACGGCGACGCCGCCGCCCCGCGCGCCTTCCAGCCGACCTCGCCCCCGATGCCGTCGCTCGCGGGCAGCGACTACGCCGGGTACAGCTCCTCGCCGCCGAGCAGCCTCGGCTCGTCCGCGTCCGCGTCCGTGTGCTCGCTGCCGCCCCCTGCCGCGGGACAAGCGCAGGCGCAGGGGGACGGCGACGACCAGCCATTCGTCGTCACGCCCGAGTACGAGGCGATCGTGAACGCCCACTTCGAGGAGGCCATCCGCTCGGGCGCCATGCAAGCCAGCATGACCCCCGCCATCCACTCCCGCGCCGTCCCTTCCCTCGCCCCCGCCTCTGCGCCGTCGCCGTACGCGCCCCAGCACCAACCGCAGCACAGCACACAGGACCACCACCACCAGCAACAGCAGCAACAGCAGCAGCAGTACTTCCCAGCGCAGCAGCAGCAGGCGCAGGACACGGGCTACACGGTGCATCACCAGCTGGTGGAGTACCCGCAGAGCGCGGACTGGGCGCATGCCAACGGTGCGCCCTACGGGCACGGACACGGACACGGACACGGCCAATCCGGGCCTGGGTATATGGCGCCCGTTGCAGGGTACGCGCCGCCGCAGAGCTACTGGTATCCGACGTGATCCCACCGAGCGACGTCGGCATTGACATTGACAATGGCTGGCTGGTGCTATTGAATTGCTGAGTTGCTGATCATGAATAGGCGGGGCGGGGAAGCCGCCAGGGTCTGCCCGTCGTCTCCATCGTTTCATTTCGTTTCGCGCTGTTCGTCGTCCGTCGTCCGTCGTCGCTATGCTTCAAGTGCTCGTGTTTTCTCCTCGTTACACTGTTACAGTCCTACGGTCCTCTCGCCCTCGCCCTCGCCTTCGCTGTGTATGCAGTTTTCCATTCGTCCGTTCCTCCTTGCCTCGTTTTTTCCCATCGATCTCCCCTCGGACCCCTCGAGGCTTGCCGTGCGTCCATTCGTCGTCTCGACGCATGCGCAGGCGGCAGCGGCAAAACGATTGAACAGCCCAAGGGGGAAGACGATTACGCTTACGCTGCTTGTACGTGTAGCTGTTACGACGCATCCACGACCCCCCTATCCCCTCCCCCACGGTCCCTTGCTCCTTGCTCTCGCACGACACCCGGCACCCGACCTCGCTCAGACATTTATCATCATCTCTCCACGACAAGCCTCCCATCGACGTACAAGTACATTGCACATCCGTCCTCCGTCCCCCCTGCTGTCCTCCATCTGAGTCACCCGCTTTCCGGTCTACACGCTAAAGAAGAGTACTCACCACCCCTCCACACGCGCATTATCTCTCATTATTTACAGGGCACCCGTGTTTCGTGTTTCGTGTTTCGTGTTTCGTGCTCCGTGTTTCGTTCGTATCCCAGGGCTGTAAGACTCGGAGGCGACCGTTGTGTAAACTATGTAGCATATCGCTTTCTTGTACAAGTACTAGCATTCCGCTCCGCTCCGCGTGCTGCGTAAAGCCCCATGCAAGCCTAAACCTTCCGCGCGTCCGCAGTACTGGTGGACCCTGCTCGTAGCGCGATCACGAGCGGCGCGTGCGGCTTGGCATCGACGCATCGTCCTACCCGGATCCCCCAAGTCGGCAGTCGGCCGCCGGAGGAGGCCTTTCCTGGATGGTGGGGCGCATCGTCCGACGTCCGTTGGGCGAGCCGACCGGGGATGTCCCTTGTCCTGATCGACAACCTGAGGAGGGTCCATGAGCAGGTGATCATCGGACTCGGACTCGCAGGGAGCTCGAGTCGGAAATAGTGGCTTGCTCCGAGCCCGGCCCCCGTACGTATACGACAACTGTATGTATTGAGTCCGTAAGGCCATGACAATGACATGATGAGCGGGTTCACGCGGACGCCAGTCGCTGCTTCTGCCCCTGCCCCCCCCCCCAATACAAATGCTGCAATTCGGCATGTGGACGCACAGGGTGTGTGAGGACTCGGGGGCGCCATCGCCAGCTTTGGGCGTGCGTAACTTACATGGCTGGACCTCCATGGGAACTACTGGTCGGGCCGTGTGGCAAGCTCGGGCGGGAATGGGGCGGCTGCAGTGAGTCCAAGGCTAGAAGTCTGGACGCCGCACCTTTGTCGGACATTCCGTGGTCAGCGGGCTCCTGTAGAGCGAGCTGGCTCACTGGCAAGAAGTTCGGCGGCGTGGCAGCGACGTTGGGTGTGCATGGCGGGCGTCGGGAGCGGAAGCTTGCGCGCTGAACGGGCCACATCGTTGGAGTCGATAGACTTGTTGGTGAGTCCGGTCGGCGAAGATACTCACGATAGAGGGCTTAATGCAAGCAGGCGACCGGAAATGAATTGGTCTGATCCGCTGAACATTTCCATTGACCTGCTACCAAGTCACGCTAGCGGAACCAGAGATACGCCGAAAGCCATGACTGAAGCACAGAAGGTTGGTGGTACGAGGGTGACGTCGTTTGTGTCTGCGAAAGAAAATGTATGACAGACCTTGGGTGCCCGCAGATGAGTTTTCGAGCAGTCGGTGACGTCGCTATTATTAACCACGACTACCCTGCTCAGGACACCGGGTACAATAACGCTGGTGAATTGGGCCACAGATAGTGGTCAGTGTTCAACGATGTATCGACAAGAGATAATGAAGGAGTCCAAGGTGAGCACTGACCCGATGTTGACTCCAAGCGTCGAGTACTGCATTGGCAATAGATCGCCATAGGTTATCGTGCTGCTGAGTGGAACCGGAAGTGCGGCCCGTATCAACGTACAGCCTAGGCGATCTGAGCATAAAGCTTGAAACCACGTGTAAGCCCAGGCCGTGCAGGTTTCGTGATAGCTGCGTCGCTTCGCCGCGGCTTCGGCATGTGCGCCTGATAGCGAGAGTCTCCGTTGTTAGGTCGATTACGACGTTTATCCAACCTTCAAGTTGAATCTTGTCGAACGAACGAGTTGTACCGCGCATGCACAGTCCAAGGTTACGGAGGCAGCACCAGCACCCCCAGAAGTGTCCTCAAAGTTCTATTTCGGCCCATGGAAGCTTCACAGTTGAAGATGGGAAGACGTACATACTTGACAATAGCGGTGCAAGTTTGAACGCCCTTCAAACTTGTCGACGTCCTCTGTTCTCCATCATGCCGAGCTCGATCGCTTTGATTTGCAGGGCCTGCAGGTAAGGTACATCAGTCGAAGGGACGGCGGGTCATGAAAGCTGCGCACTTACCAGAGGTTTGAACAGGGTACGCGAGTTCGACAAGTCACCCGTCGCAAACACTCACTGCAATATTGAACTTTGCGTCGAATGCACTGCGAGTTCGTTGAATTGGACGTACACCTGGATGCACATACGGGCGATAGGTTATAACTCCCTCTGAGCTCGCCTTCTTGATGACGTAAACGTCAGTCTTCGGATGTTTGCCATGTTCAGACTTGGCACTTACGCGGATACAACGACGTCGGCAGGAAGCTCAGTTCCGTCACTGAGGATCAAACTGCTCTTGGTAAAGTGCTTGAGCGAAGCGCGGTTTTTGATTTTGATCCTCCCGTCCACGATAAGGGCAGTGCCTCCCTTGCCCATCCCTTGTGGCGTCGCAAAATCAGTAACCTGACTCCTGGCTCGAGGGGCAAAATTCGGACTAACAGTTTCACCGTTCATTCACGAATGGATACACTCTTTGGCCCTCCGGATCTCCCTTACGCATGCGGCGGGATGGTTCTAAATCGCCATCTTTTTCTGTTGGCAGATCCATCTGGACAAGAACCAAAAGTCTGACACGCCGAGCGGGACATCGTCCGGGACCGCAGCCCGGATCCCGTCGCAGACGTACATCTCTCGTCGATGTGCTGCCCGACATCGCGCCGTGCCGCGCGAGGTCCTGCCAACAACCGTCGATCGAGCTGTTTCCAGCACCGACGACGACGGCGTGCTGGCGCGCGAACAACTCTCCGTCCAAGAAGTGGGAGGAGGAATGGACGGCGTGCCCCTGCAACCCTTCCATGCCAGGCAGGTCCGAAATGGCAGAGGTGCCGCTTCCTCCAGGTGTCTCTGACGCGGGCTTCCGTTTGATGAGAAGAGTATGTATGTTCATTTGCTTGAACCTAGCGGCTATCTGAAGGCCATTCTGTTCAGCTCCCACTGCAAGCGGAATCGAAGTAAGTTGTTGTGCAGAGCGGTCAATCAGGAGACACTCGCCGATGATGACATGCAGGTTCCCTTCGATCGTCCGAACTATATTCGCGTAGTCCTTGTGCATGCCCACCCCGAGAACGGCAGTGAGCTCGTCCTGCAGCGGAAGTACGTTAAGCTCATGTCCTTGTCGGTCGGACAAGTCGGTGAAGAGCGCACACTTCCGACCTTCTCGGGACCTTCGGAGGGGAGAAGGTCCCGTGCTAAGATGAGGTTGCCTCGCGGCTAACCAATCGGAAGGAAATGGTGCACGAATGCTTGGCGTTCATTTTGTGCAACGCAGAGGAGAATTGCGAAAGCAACTGAGAGGAGAGGATGTCATACGAGCGGGGAAGAGCGTACCGAGCTTGAACGACGGGGGGAGGCCAGGAAGTTGTCGGGATCATATCGCCTGTCTGCACGGTGCGCTGTCTGATTGTCGTTCATTTGAGTGAACTTGGGGGTCCAGGGCTACGCGGGAGGACATATGGGCTTACCACAGGACACAGCCGGAAGCTCTATATGAGAAGGTAGTGTCTTCGCAGTGGTCACGACGCACTAACCTTGCGAAATGGTCGAGTGAGTAAAGTCGAGCCCCTGCCTCCCACCAGGCGGAGAAAAGGCACTCGGCAATTTCAATCTAGCCTTATAATTGCCTTTGCAGTTTTGGACCTCGTAGGCTTCATGCCGCATCGCCTGCGTGCTGACTATGTCCATTGTTTTCACCACGAGCATGAAACTACGGTCAGCGGCTGTCACTGGCTGTAAAATGGCAGACAAATCGTGTTAAAGACTTAGGAATACATACCTTCCCCAGCCTATCGATGCTACGAATATGTCATGCATGACGTCTGCGCACTGGCACCAACGTTTACGTGCGTGGTGTGGCCACGCAAAATAAGCAGCTTGTCTCCGAATTTGAGATTCCGTCGGACTGTCCCGGCCTGGAGAGCCTCGGCGCTACGCTACCGGCTAGGTTGCCACTGCCAGAACTCTCACTAACTTGCGATGCCCTACAGACAACTGCAACGACTGCTGGTTCAGTGTCAAACTTAGGTATGAATAATAAAATTGGTAGTTATGATGATACTAACGTGGCTTTCATTGCGCTCACGCAATGCCAGTGGGTTCCGCAAACGCCTTAACAGGCTGGCAGTGATCGGTGGCTTATAGACTCGCCCCTGGGCCAGCCTATGTCTTCATTCTCGAACCGCAAGGCGAGTATTTTAGGGAGACCACGACCCGGTTGATATCAACAACTGGTTGAGTGCCGTCATTTCGTAGGTTGGTGGCAAATATCACGAAGTATTCAGCCAAGCGTACGTGGAATCTATCCTGGTGATGATTGCGACTGTGAGTAGATAGCTTCTTCACTCTATGCAAACGTCCCTGGTCCTCACAGTCCTCCTTCTCGGCTCTGATTGGACTCTTAAGGCGACACGCCTGGACCAACAGAACGTAGACTTCTTTGGATGGCCCATTTTCGATGGCTCGTGTCAGAGGACCGATGGGTCATATTTCCTGTATTCCGAGAGACCATGGTCTTCGCGCTGGTGGCGGGTTGTCTGCCTGAGGACACCAAATCGCTACCGGCTGGGATGAATTCGTTTGCAAGGAAGTGGTTGCGCAATGCACTCTCGGCGAGCGATTCTACTTCTTTGGCAACGGCGGCATTAGCATGCCGTCCGATCGACGGTGCGCACTGCGCCGTGGCCGCTGTTCAAACGGACCGGGGACACAGGTACTGAACTCAACGCTTTGATTGTCGCGGTGCTCGCCACCACTGTACGAGAAATGATCTCGGGCGTCTCGGGGGCCTGATCCTGAACAGAAAACACGTTCGTGAGGACGTCAAGGAGATCAAGCGACGGGAGGTCCGCAATGTGGCTCGTGGGTCTCTATACTCTCGGTAAGATACCTGCTCTTCAAGCCTGTGTGGCGCCATCCAATGCATTGTTGAGGTTGATGCAGGCTCCTACTCAGCTTTGAAAGCTAATCTACAACTAGGAATTCACGATGCGTGGTGCGGGATGTAGTTACATCTGTAAAGTGTACACCGCCGCTAACCGTCAGGACTGTTCGTAGCAATTGACCGAATTCCGATGATTTCGTCAGCCAGATCAATGTATGTCTTTCTGTCTGAGTCTTATGTAGGGCTGGCTTCCCGAGCAATCACTGGGATTGTGGTCATTTTAGAGCGCTGACGCATTCAATATTTATCAGGCCCATCAGCATCCCATGAGACTGGCTATCTCGTTGCCTGGATGATGCCGTCTTGTCTTGCATGTACGTGATTCAAGGCACAGTTCAATGATAAAGTTCCATGTCGGTGGCCCTACGAAATGCCTTGGAGGAGCACAATTGAAGTGTCTCGTTCCACCGAAGGAGCACGTGAGATAGGTGCTAGGAGTGCCTGAGAAGATCAAGAGATAGCCAGCCCATGAGATGTGCAGGTTAGAGCAGCGCTTCGTATCAGTTGCCCAAAGGCATGGATATACCGCACACTCACTTTGAATCCAGTGGGTGTCATCCAGATTCGAGAACTTGTAGGTGACGACCCGAGATACAATGATTCTGTGCTGAGCCTGTGTAGCCCAGGTGTGCCCAGAAGGGCCCTGCTATCTACAAGTACAGCGTATCACATGCGATGTGCAGCGAATGTCACTCTTGCAACACCTAACCGTAAGTCATCAGAGTCGATGCTCAAGGTCCTGTCTACGTCCGCTGTATGGCATCGTCCCGAGCTCAATCGCTTTGATTTGTAGAGCCTGGATGTCAGACAGGGACACAGGTGAGAAGCGAACTCGGTCCGAAGGGCAGTGCGTACCAATGCTTTCGACAGACAACGCGAGTTGGCGAAATCCCCTGTTGCGAACCACAACTGCCAGTCGCACGGGAAGTCAGCATCATATGGACAACAGATATGACGGGAACGAATGCAATGCACCCCTGGGTATC
Organism: Ganoderma meredithae; assembly: GCA_022814645.1. Lineage (NCBI taxonomy): Eukaryota > Fungi > Basidiomycota > Agaricomycetes > Polyporales > Polyporaceae > Ganoderma > Ganoderma meredithae. The sequence continues at coordinate 21,711 of JAKLMY010000060.1, read as the reverse complement.
CACATGGGCGGTAACTGCCTTCGATTTCGCCTTCCTCGTCGAGCCCGAAGACTTCTTCCGTCTGATTGATGACATCTTCGCCCAGCAACTCGATGTTGGTCTCTCGGATATAGCTGTAGCCCGTACTGCTAGATCATGAGCCTTCACATCTGAACGGGCAACAAGATAAAGATATTTACTTACGCGAAGACGACGAGGTCGGCCGGCAGTTCAGTCCCGTCGCTAAGAAGCAAGCCATTTCTGGTGATGCGTTCAATAGACACGAGACTCTTCACTTTGATCGTGCCGTCGGCGATCAAGTTTGCACCACCTTTGTCCATCCCTGAGAACGTCGCCATGTCAGTAGACCCGATGACACGGAGTCAGCGATGAACTGAACCCACAGTAGCCTGCGGCACGGTGATGAGCTCTCCAGCTTCCCAATGATCCGAGAACACCACATACCTCCGCCCTTTTCCATCGCAAATGGGGAGACGCCCTCCCCGTCCGGACCCAAGTTGCAGCTGACCCCCGCCTTACGCAACTTTTCGTGGAGCTCTTTGTGCGCCTCCCACGCCGCGTCCTGATGTTCGATCGCCATCTTCTTGTAAAGCCCGAGGTTGATCGACGAGAAGCGGAAGTCGACGACATCGAGTGGCACGTCGTCGCGGAAAACCTCCCGGAGCTGGTCCGCGACGAAGTCGCGCGTCATGACGCACGACGTCGAGCGCTGCACCATCGTGACCGATGCTGCGTCGTTCTCGGCGAGGTCCACGCAGACATCGATCGAGCTGTTCCCAGCTCCGACGACCACGGTGTGTTGGCCTCTGAACAGCGCACCCCCGGGAAATTTGGACGAGTGCATGACTCGCCCCTCGAACTCTTCAAGGCCGGGGAAGTCGGGGACAGTGGGCCGTCCGAGGGAGCCAGTAGCGAGTACGATATGGGCCGGGCGGAGCTTGACCTCGACGCCGTTCCGAACGACGGTCACATCCCAGCGGTGATCTGCTGTGTTGTACGCAGGGCGTGTCTTCAGCTCCGAGTTTGTCCAGACCGTGAGTTCTTGGGTGGACGCGTAGTACTCGAGCCAGTCGGCGATCTTGTCGCGAGGCGTGAACTCAGGCCAGCCGCTAGGGTATGGCTGGTACAGGACTGGTATAGAAGTTTGCATTAGCGACCAGGATGTGCATCAACGATATGCTTACACGTGTGGTGTCGTCGAGTTGTGTTGAGGATCAGCGTCGGGTAGCGTTCCCGCCAGTTGTCGCCAATACGAGCGTTCCGGTCGATGACAAGCGTCGGGATATTCATCCGCTTAAACCGTGCAGCTACCTGGAGGCCTGTCTGAGCGGCCCCAACTGTACGGCGGGGGAGAAGCGGCCCATCGGCAGTCAGTGGTGACAGGTCACGTCATTCGTATTGAAGCTCACCGATGATGACATGCGGATTTGCCTCGGAAGTCTCGTCTCGTGGAGGGAGTGTTGTGAGCTCTTCATGCCCAGGCAGGTCGACCAGCTCGGTGAAGACTGTGGAGGCGCGGTATGCACCGTCGACATCTGGTGCGAGCCTGACATGTGCACGACCGTGTCCGTGGTGGCATTCGAAGGTGAACGCGAACTCTACGCCAGCGACCTGAGACACGGGTATCTTGCAGGTACGGGGCGCGAGGTCAGGCATGTCGTCGAGACATACACCCGTGATACGTGCGCCGGCGAGCCGGTCTCTGGCCAAATAGGCCAAGACCTTGTCGCGACCTTCGAGGGCACGAATGTCCCAAGTGAAGACGAGAATGTCTCGTAGCCATCCGTTGGGAAGGAAAAGGTCCGCGAACGCTGTCGCGTCCGCTTCCTGCAAAGCAGAGGAGAAATGGGAAAGCCACTCGGTAGCGACGAGGTGGGTCGGATTGAGAGCCATGGATGATGTGAGTTGTGAGTTGTGAAACTAGAATGCTTACCTAGTATTTGTAGCATGGCCGGATAGCATGGCCGGACGCTCGCCACCCAGCAGTTTCAAATTCTAGCTCTTCTTTGCACACACGGGATGCAGCACCAGAACCCCAATGCTGTGAAATGCTATTGAAGTGCTACTTGGCTGTCCCCGCCGGGTAAGAGGGCGCTTAGTATATAACGCCTGCGCCCATGACGGTGAACAGACACGAACGTTCCATGATCAAACCGAGGCCTGTTGTGCATTTGAAAGCTGCATCGCTTGTAGATTTTACCGATGGCATGTGAGTTCGCTTCGAAGTTCGGGTCCGGATAGAAACTACACACTGGGTTTGCGTGTCCTTCCAGGGGCTCTGGTGATGTCTTCTCGCAGCGGTAATCTTCGACCATCCGCATCCACGCCGATCTACGGACGCTGTCAGGATGCTTGGTAGACGCGATCGGCGTTGAGTGTCAGACGATCTTCTACGCGCCCGCGACCGGGCTGGTTTTCAAAGGCGAAAGCGAGCTTGCAACACCGAACTCCTGGGAACCGTAAATTGGATGAGAGGTGCAAAATCAGGCATCGCCCCGGAACGATCGGGGGTTGAGGTAAGCTAAGCTCTCCTCGCGAGATTCGACAGAGGCATGCCACGGCTGCCAAAGGGCGAACATTTTGTGGAGTAACTGACCCATGCGGGGAAAAGAGATCAGTTAGAGCTTCGTATCTTCACTGTGTAGCCCGTATGTAACTCGGAAGAGCCACTGAAAGTACATTTACCGGGGTAGGAGGGATATGACATCGGAGCCTCAGGGGGTGCGGCCAGTATCCCCGCTCAGATCAGGCAGGGAGAAGCAGATGATCGCGCCATGGGTCTGTGTGCATAAGACCACTATTATGATCACATTCATTGAGGAATTAGACATTAGGCGCACCGCAGTAGCCGAATGTTGGGGTCAGCGCCGCGGCAGGAGAGCGCGCATTGTCCTTGGAGGAGAGTTGCTTAAAACGACAGATTGCCGAGTGCAACGTGATCCCTGCATGGAAAGCTTGTGAGTCGCCGTTGAGTCACCGTGATGCTCATGCGGCAGTCTCCTTACCTTACCAGCGCAGAAAAGTGGCAAGGCAGCGCACCGCCAATTACCTTTGGCATCATAACCTGTCGGTGATGGTCGATGACCGGCTCGAAGCAGGAGAATGCTTGCCTTCAATGTTGGCAATACCACGACGGAGAGTAGCAATGCTTCACAGTCTGGAGAGTTATTCGCGCTCTTGAAAATACTGATGAAGGTGCGTGAAGGGCGGGCATTTGCTTGTGGTCTGATTTGAGACATGCAAGTTCAAAGATGATCGTGGGGATGGAGGGGTCACTAATCAAGTTAGAAATGTTCGATGACACACGAGGCATCCACTGCAATTGGTATCGGGGCAGAGTACTGTACAGAGTGCAGAATGACACTCAGCTCGACATACGTAGTAATTCATACTTTCTCGTCTTCCTCAAACACGCCGACGTCCGTCGTTGGGCATCATGCCGATCTCGATCGCTTTAATTTGCATAGCCTACAATTTCCATGGATGAGAAAAAGAGCATTGCTCCCCGATGGAAATTACGTACTAGAGCCTTCGACAGAAACCGCGAGACAGAAAAGTCGCCAGTGGCGAACCAAAGCTGCGAGACGCAAAGTGAGCGTCATGAGGCGCAACGTAACGGCAAGGAAAAGGGGGACAAACCCCAGGATGTCCCGACGGGCGATAGCTGCCCTTGATCTCCCCTTCCCCGTCGAGCCCATAGACCTCCTCTGTCTGATTGATGATGTCTTCGCCAAACAGCTCGACGTTAGCCTCGCGCATGTGAACATAACCCGTGCTGGTCAAAGGAGGTAAGAAAAGTGAGTCGGAGATGCGCCCCGCGACATCGTAATTCGCAATTGACTCACGCAAAGACGATGACATCCGTAGGGAGCTCTGTGCCATCGCTGAGCACAAGACCCTTCTTTGTGAAGCGTTGCAACGACACTCCGCTCTTGACTTTAATCTTCCCATCCGCGATCAGGTCGGCGCCGCCCTTGTCCATCCCTGTAGAATGCAGTTAGGTGAATCCTAATGGAATCAAGTCGACAAGGACGGCCACTGACAGTAACCTAGGGATTGATTGAGCATCAAAAAAGTCGGGGATGAGTCAAAAGCACCCACCACCGAGCCGCTCGTATACCAGAACCTGCACGCCCTGTCCCTCCGGACCCAAGTTGAAGCTGACGCCGCCCTTCCGGAGCTTCTCATGAAGCTCCTTGTGAGCCTCCCACGCCAAGGCCTGTTTCTCGATCGCCATCCTCTTGTGCAGTGCATGGCCGATGGAGAAGAAACGCAAATCCGCCACCTCGAGAGGGATGTCTTCGGAATAGGACTCCCTTAAAATATCAGAGATGAAGTTGAGCGACATCACGCACGACGTCGACCGCTGAACCATTGTGACCGACGCGGCCTTCCTGAGCGCAAGGTCCTGACAGATGTCAATGGAGCTGTTCCCCGCGCCAACGACAACGGCGTGGTGACCAGCGAAGAGCGCTCCGCCTGGGAATCGGGACGAGTGCACGACCTGACCTTGGAAAACTTCTATTCCAGGCACATCGGGAACGATAGGCCGCCCAAGAGTGCCGGTGGCGAGGACAATGTGAACCGGGCGGAGCTTGACCTCTACACCGTTTCGAAGGACCGTTACGTCCCAGCGGTGATCATCGTGGTTGTATGTCGGCTGTGGTTTGAGTTCCGAGTTGGTCCAGACCACAAGGTCTTCGATAGACGCGTAGTGCTCGAGCCAGTCAGCAAGCTTGTCACGGGGTGTGAACTCGGGCCAGTTGCTGGGGAATGGCTGGTAGAGCACTGGTATGACTCTTGTCAATAGCTAAGCATTTGAAAGCAGCGGCCGGATACGTACGGCTATGGTGTCGGCGAATGGTATGCAGAACCAAGGTCGGGTAACGCTTTCTCCAAGTGTCTCCAACGCGCGCCTCGCGTTCGATGACGAGGGTAGGGATATTCATTTGTTTGAACCGAGCGGCTACTTGTAGACCTGTTTGTGCGGCTCCAACTAGTTCGGCGATGTAGATGATCAGCAGAACCTGCTATCTAAACCACTCAGTCACTCACCGACGATGACGTGCGGGTTTGCTTCAACGTCATGGACCCAGTCCGCATAATCCTTCTGCATGTCCCGACCGGGGACACACGTAACGTCGTCTCGCAGTGGGAGGGTATCGAGTTCTTCGTGGCCAAGCAAGTCGACCAACTCTGTTAAGGTGGTGAAGGCGCGATACATGTCGTCTGTATCCTGTACGAGGCGAACATGGGCCAGCCCATGCCCGCGCTGGCATTCGAAACCGAATGCGAACTCGACACTGGGCACCTGGGATACAGGCACCTCGGAAGTACGAGGTGCGAGGTCTGGTGTCTCGTCCAGACGTATGTTTGTGACATGCGCGTCAGAGAACCTGTCGGCCAAATAGTTCAGGATCTTCTCGCGACCTTCAAGGGTGCGTATGTCCCATGTGAAGACGAGGATGTCTCGTAGCCAGCCGTTGGGAAGGAAGAGATCCACGAATGCCTTCGCGTCCGCATCCCGCAAAGCAGAAGAGCACTGTGAAAGCCACTGAGACGCGACAAGGTGGGGATTGAGAGCCATGGTCGTCGATGTTCATCAGCTAGGGAAGGAAGCGTACCTCGCATTTGTAATGCACGCTGCTGCAGAGTTGGAACTCAGTGCTCTCCAATACCGGTATCGGGACCTGGAGGTATCACAAGGGCTCCGTGCGAGACACAGTGCCAACCTCGTATTTCAGACTCGCTACTTAATAAGCATTCCCATAAAAGACGAACTTGCTAACATGGCCCTGATGGTCGCGCAGTCACACAGGAAGAAGACGTGCCCGAGCTCTTCACAGGAAAAGCGAACTGGGAGGTACTAATAGGCACTGTCGCATGGCAATGGGACAGATCGCGGCTGCCCGCCGGCACTGCAAAGTTAGTATGGTCTCTTCTTGGGGTATTCGGCATGCGGACGAAGACATCGGCAGCCGGCTGGGCCGACCTCCAGAGGGCGTTCTAAACGGTCGCAATGGAGAAGTAAAACGTCATGCTGGTGTCTATAATAGGAACACAAGCCACTCACGAGACACTTCTTCAGCATCACAGGGGAATAGTCAACTAAATTGCTCGGAAGAAGGCATGACTGTACTGAAACTCCGATGGCGCTCTGCGAAAGAGGGAGGGGGGGTCGGGTGTGATGGTAGACTCCAACCTTGCACGCTCAGACTCACGGGGTGAGAAGAGCAATCGTAAAGTTGCAAGATTTCTGGGAATAGAATCAAACATAGTAGAGAATCCAGCATTCGAAACGCAGTCCAATGCCATGTGATACAGATACATACTTGCAGAAGGCTGAAATCGTGTCGCTTTGCGGACCCATGAATCGCACGGCTCGATGGTAAGCGCGACGAACTCAGTGTCCACATCCTTAGACCCTATTCGAAAATAGGTGAGCCAATTATTCATATGAGCCCAACTTCTCTGAAAACACACGTCAGATCGTCTATCATTTGATCAATAGTCAATGCGCGTATAAAACTGACCGCTCGAAGAGCACCGCACTGCACCAGATGACGTGTCTTGTTTACTGCTGGAAAAAAAGGACACCCGTGTCGGGTAGTAATCTACGGCCGAGCTCGGAGAATGTCGTCAATTTAAGCATTCCGTGAGGATGAACCAGTCTCTGAATAACTCAGGTAGAAATTCAGGAGTACCGGAATCCTCAGTACAGTCGGCTATCTCACATTTCAGATTCCGTCCAGGACCTTCCCACACTCCTACCCCCAACTTGCTGCCTCTCGTTCAACTTGCTCGTGACGTTGTACTCTCAACTGTGGCTTGAACTCAGTACCATTGGACAGCATTCCAAACAGCATTTATACTACAATTCTTCGAGGGCGCGGAAGCGAATGGCAGGTCGCACGTCACTTAGAGATGCCGACGTCCGTCCTTTGGCATCAGGCCGATTTCCATCGCTTTGATTTGCAGAGCCTGTTTGGATTTGCACCGTGATGCAGTTAGCCAGTTAGCCGAAGAGGTCCACAGCTCCATCGATGACGCATACTCACCAAGGCTTTCGACAAGTAGCGAGACGCGGGCACATCTCCTGTCGCAAACCAAAGCTGTCACACAAAGTTTGCGTCAAAGAGCTTTTAGCCACGGTAAGATGGACGAACCCCTGGATGACCACAAGCGCGGTAGCTCCCTTTGATCTCTCCTTCATCGTCGAGGCCGTAGACCTCTTCGGTCTGGTCGACGATGTCCGCGCCCAACAGCTCGCGATTGCTTTCCCGGATATGAATGAAGCCCGTACTGATTCGAGCAAGGCGAGTTAGAAACCCCAGGCTGTATTCATGGGAAAAAATCACCACATACGCGAAAATGACGACGTCTACTGGAAGCTCCGTACCGTCGCTGAAGACGAGACCGGTCTTGGTGAAGTGTTGAACTGAGACGCCACTCTTGACCTTGATCCTCCCATCCGCGATGAGGTCGGCACCGCCCTTGTCCATCCCTAGAAAAGGATCTTGTTAGCTACATTCGCGCCTACTCGTAGATTATGTAGGATGTGCAGACTGACAGTAACCTGCAGCCCTGAAGCATTAGCCCAGGAATATACAGACGCACGGAAGCAGCAATCACCTCCGAGCCGGTCGTACACCAACGGGTATACGCCCTCTCCCTCCGGTCCCAGATTGACGTGGACACCACCTCGACGCAGCTTCTCATGGAGCTCCCGACTTGCCTCCCAAACCTGTGCTTGCCCCTCGATCGCAAGCCGTTTCCGTAGTCCCATGCCCGCGGATGCGACTCTGAAGTCGGACACCTCGAGTGGAACATCGTCGGGGTACAAAGTGTGGAGGAAGGTCCACGCGAAGTCACGCGATATGACGCACGATGCAGAGCGCTGCACCATTGTGACCGACGTCGCACCACGGAGCGCAAGGTCTTGGCAAACGTCGATGGAGCTGTTCCCCGCACCTACGACGACGGCGCGCAGGCCAGCGAATGACGCTCCGCCGGGGAAGCGAGAGGAATGAAGAACCCGTCCTTGGAAGCCTTCCATGCCGAGGATGTCCGGAATGAGCGGGCGTCCGAGCGTGCCAGTAGCGAGGACGATGTGGGTTGGACGGAGCTTGACCTCCACACCGTTTCGAACGATTGTCACGTCCCAACAGCGGTATTCAGTGTTGTACGTCGGGCGCGGCTGGAGCTCCGAGTTTGTCCATACCACGAGGTCCTGAATAGAAGCGTAGTGTTCGAGCCAGTCGGCGAACTTGTCGCGCGGTGTGAACTCCGGCCAGTTGCTCGGGAAAGGCTGGTATAGCACTGTACCTTTTCAATCAGTAGCTCGACTCAGATCTACACGTAGACTCTTACGGGTGTGGTGTTTACGGTTAGTGTGGAGGGTCAGAGTGGGGTAGCGCTGCCTCCACACATCTCCGACGCGGGCCGCCCGCTCGATCACTAGCGTAGGTATGTTCATCTGCTTGAACCGAGCGGCTACTTGCAAACCTGTCTGCGCAGCGCCGACTAATGTCAAAGTTATAGTTTCGCATGCAGTTTGCGGGAGAGCAGGCGAGGTCAGAAGGACGCGCACCAATAATAACGTGCGGATTGGCCTCCACATCTGCCACCATGTCTGCGTAGTCCTTTTGCATGTCCCTCCCAGGCACGCCAGTGACATCGTCGCGCAACGGTAGCCTGCTCAGCTCCACGTGGCCCCGCAGATCGGTGAGTTCGGTCAGCATCGTGAATGCACGATGGGCACCGTCTGCATCCGGGATCAAACGGACGTAGGCCCTCGCATGACCGCGGTTGCACTCGAAGACGAACGCGAACTCGACGCCAAGGTCTACGCGAGGTGACAGATGAGGGGAGTTATGGAGCTGGACCTCAGTGATGTGAGCGTCGAGCAGTCGGTCCGCAAGGTAAGTCGTGATCTTCTCGCGGCCTTCCAACGAGCGGATATCCCATGTGAAGACGAGAATGTCGCGCAACCAGCCATTCGAGAGGAAGAGATCCGACAGTGAGGCCACGTCCGCGTTTTTCAGCGCAGAGGAGCACGCGGAAAGCCAGTGAGAAGAGATGAGGAGAGGATCGAGAGCCATGACACTTGATGGGAGACAACGTACCATGTTTCCTCTTATAAGACTGGAGCTGGACTCTGAAAAGGCTTCGTCAGTTTGTCGTTAGTTCTGACGTTCTGCCAAGGTACGGTGACGTCTTCCGTGTGACCAAAGTTGGTTCGGGTACCGACGTGAGGTGTCATATGGATACTGGCAGACCCGGCAGTCAATGTCAATGAGTACTAACCCCTAAACGACCAGGAACGTATACATCTGGGCGATGTCCTCTCCCACTGTAACACCAACGGGATGCACAGTGGCACCCCTGGCGGGACCGGGACGTCAAACCGTTACGTAGCGTGTAGGACAGCTGCTGCGTTTAGATCGCATGTTGAGCACTAGAAACCACGATGAATGGAGAAAATACTCACACGAAAGATTTGGCAGAATTCAAAGGACGAGGACACTGACCAGGAATGTGCTGTAGCTATCTGTTGTGGTAGGTGGGCGCTTCATGGTACCCATTGCCACATCGGTCGTCTCGATTCCAGTTCAGACTTCCACGGTTCTGTGGCAGGGTTGAGGGAAGGCCTTCAGCGTCGGAGGAAGTAACAAGAAAACTTTCATACCGAATGCAATCCACCGTGTTTCAGTGAGTGTTCAAGCAGTCATGTCGGACCTCAGCAAAGGGTGCTTGGAAAAATGACGTCGTGCGCTGGCAAGTTGTTGTCCGTTAAACGCCGTTTTCAAGAGAGGATAATGAACGCCAGGTAATGCTGATCAAAAACTAGTTAATTACTGCTCCTTACGTGACCGTCGATCCTATTAGGGGCATACTTACTCGGACCAGATGTACAGCGTCCACTCCAGGCTGATGTCGAGGCACGCTTCCGGGCACTACCAATAATATATTGATACATTGACACTGCAATGGATCTATGTCCTAAGGCTCTTCCCAAAATTCATCGACTCCCTTCAACACCGCGAGAGGCCACAAAGCTGCGGTTTTCATCTTCGCTCCTCTCTTCAAACGATGATGTCTCCCGTCTCACGACCGCGAGCAGCACGTGTCCCCGTTGGACCCATTAGGGAACGCAGGGGTGCTCCTCGTGTCATTGGCGCCAGGAACATCCATGCTGGGGTTGAACTCGAAGAAGTTCGTCGGCCGGAAGAGCACGCGCAGGTGCTCGACAGGCATCACCGGCCAGTCCTCTGGGCGCGGGATGTGCGTAATACCTGCCAGGATGTCAGCCACGAACGTACGAGTAGCTTCACGAGTCGGGACGCACCCATGGTCAGGTAGAGCAAGATGTCCTGCCCGACGAGGCTGTCGTCGCCCTTGGTCCAATTCGGCAGCGAGTCTTCAGGGGTATCGCGCGTCTGCGGCACATACTTGCCCGACGGCCACACGCGCCCGCCCTTGGGGCCCTCCACGTCGCGCACGACCCACAGCGGCTTCGTCGCGAACGGCGCACGCTTCGCGACCGCGCTATCCAGCTGAGCCATAAGCGGCGCGTGGGCGCCCTTGCCCATGATCGAGTATCCTGCATTCCGTTTCGAGTGGGGATGCACGCGGGCTGGGTTCACGATCGACCAACGCCGATCCTTGTCGTAGTCCATCTCGCGCGCACCCTCTGATGCGACCGTGACGGGGGTCGCCCGGGTGATGAATGCGTTGCCGTAGAAGTTCGCGGCAGAGCCCGTGGGTGCATTGGGCAGCGGGAGGATGTCGGTCTCGACGACGGTGTTGTTGAGCCCGTCCACCATCGGGTCGACGCGGACGGAGAATATGTGCTGGTGGTAGTGCGCGTTGATATTTGGAGCAACGGTCGTGCCGAAGGCATTCGGCTCGCCATCGGCCTGGACGTAGACCTGCACGATACCGGTCAGGCGGACCTCGATTTCGATGTTGCCGTCCTGGTAGAAGAGGTAGTTGAAGAGATATTCTGAAGTCCACCCATTTAGTACATGTCGGACCCTGAGAGGCACAAAGACTCACCATAGTTTGCGAGGGTGCAAATCTGCTGCACCACGAGCCGGCGGCTCCGCACGGCTTGAGATCGGCCCCCAGGACGGTAGTCAGTGTGCTTCCACAACAGGCCAGCGTCCTCTTCGTGGATGCAGATCGTGTTCTTGACAACCACGGCAGAGCCGTCGTGCGCCGTGTACGCTCCGTCCTAATCGAGGAACTTCAAGACTTTGTTGAACTGAAAACGCTCGGAGGACTCACCAAGTAATGGATCTTTCCGAGGCAATCGCAACCCAACGTGAGCGAATTTGCCATCGTGCCCATGCCGTACTCTCCACTGACGGTAACATTAGAGCAGCGCAGCGACAGACACTCTAATGCTACCTACACGTCGAAAGCGTGTTTCCGAGGATGAGGATGCTCAGGCGCGCCATAGGGGACGACCATCTCGGAGAGCGCCAGGCGGTAGAAGATCGGCCGGACGACACCATTGTCGTCGTAAGTGATCGTCGAGATCGCGAGCCCCTCACGATGGTGGAACGCTAATCAAGGATCAGATGGCTGCCGCCATGACGCTCAAAGTCTAGAAAAGCTCACAAACGTGCATCTTCCACTTCTGCCACTCAAGCACGTGACCATCGACCTTGAAGCTCACGCCCTCGGGCTGGAGGACATGGAGCGGCTTGATGTCGTCGCGGAACTTGAAGTTCTTATTCTTCGCGAGGTAATCGGGAAGCCAGTCATGCGACTTCAACGGCGGGGGGATGCGAGGCCTGTTTGCCTCCGTCAAGGAGTCCGCCTCGAGCGGAGGAGGGGCGGTGGTCGAGGTGCTCAGCGCGACGTTGATCCCCGAGCCCTCAAAGAGCGTTTCTGAGGTCTTTGCATTGTAGTTGGGCGGGAAGTCGATGTGAATGACTTTCTCGGTGATAGAGTCAACGACCGGAGTGAAATCCTGGATGGCTACGGGTGAGACGTCGCGAGGAGAGTTATAAGGATGAAGCAACTTCACCATGGGATGCGCGTAAAGGTTCTCATGGCGGTCCAATCGCGCGAACACGAGAGCCTGCTGGATGCGTTTGCTCTCAGGGAAGCGAGGGTCGAATCCGATCGCCCACCCGTCGGCGAACAGCTGCTCTGGCTTGATCCCTGTCCCGACCGGGAGTAAGTTTCACGCAACAGGAGATGTGGGGCCACCGGCGAGCACGAACCGACTTCCGCAGCGAGCTTGATAACATGCTCATCGCGCTTGATGATCTCCTCGCACAACGCGAGGTCCTCGACGGAGATTTGAGGCTGGACACCATTTGGGAGCTTCTCGAGCGTGTCTACGGTCCAGTCCGTGCCATGGAGGGAGACGATAGCGTTGTAGGCCACCCTACGTAAGTAATCTTTCGCAGTTAGATTCCGGTGGCATCCCGGGACACACCGATAGCACCCACCCGGTCACAGCATCGACGAACTGGGCAGGAGTTCGTCAGTAAGCGCCTGAAGGTCGAGATAAGCGTGTTGGAAGCGCGGGACGTACGTCTACTTCGGCTTTCCGCACGATCTCGGTGGGCGCCTCAGGCGGCTCCCCGGTGAGGAGGGGAATGCCGAGGAACGCAAGGACCGCCTTCTTCGGGGGAGGAAGCAGGTAGTTAGTGATGAAGCGGACGGCCTTGACGTCCGTCTTCTCTGCGACATGGCGGCGTACACTATGCGAGACGGCGACGATCTGGGAACCGGGATGAGTGCTGAAATGGGAGCCAATGGAATGATCGGATGGGAGGCCTGCATAAATACCTCATCGGGCGTGAGAGGGTCGAGGGGATGCTTGAACGGCGGGACCTTCAGCGGCCCTGCGGAAGTCTGGAGACCCGTCGCGGTGTCTGGTGGAGCAGAGGATGACATGGTGCGAAGTTGCTACTGGGAGACGGTGGGCAGAATGAGCGCAAACTCTGAATCACCTGAGAGCTATCGGCCTACATTTATACAGCGTAGGCGCCTCGACTCGTCCGCAGAAGTGGCGCACGGGCGGAACGGCTGTTTCTCCTGCGCTTCTACGAAGCTCAAATTCACAGGACGTCAAATGGAATTCACCTTGCAATGGAGGACACACACCTGTGCGGTTATTCTACTCCCGGATCTATCAGTCAGGGCGCTCTTCTGAGAGTCAGCTGTTTTAGGCTTTAACGCTCGCCAATGAACTCGAAGAGGTATGATAAGTAGTATCAAATCGTAATCGCCAACGATAATCCGGGTGAATAGAGGATGCCAAGATAACGGATTGTGGAGAGCTTTAGAGCCGTGAATCTTGCATGGCTAGACGCAATGTTGCGTGTATTTCGAGCTTCCGAGGGGGAATTGGCGGAGTGCTTCGTCTCGTTGTGGGAATCTGAACACCACATGATCAATTCATTTGAAAGATAGCGTTTCCTAGCTCGAGAGCCAGGTACTTGGAGGAGCCGGGAGATAAGTCAAAGACCACAAGGCCATCCCGCGATCCCCGGAAAGAAGGCTAGAGAACTTGCTCCAATGACTTGACTAGAAGAGCTCTAACTACGGGAACTTGATGGGAACATGGAAAGTTTGTCCTTCAAGATGACAGCGATGGGCATTGCCGACCACATGAGGGTGCATTGCATAGAGTAGCGCCGTCCGGCAGTTCTGCCCACGATTCAGCCTCTCTTGCCGTGGGAACAGTTTCTGGAGAGTCCCGCCACAGGAGGCCAAGCCCCAGGGTGGTTGCGCAGGGTCTATAACTCACTACAAGTCCCGTTCCTTGTATCCACAGAACATCTTTGGAACGACGCAGCAGGAGAAAATACGCCGAAAGGAACACTCACTGTCTCACTATGCCTCGGAGTAAAGCGTCCGAACATCAACGAGGGTTTTAACGTTGGCGGCCGAGGCTCTTGCACGCCCGCCAAGTCCAGCCAGTGTACTAAATGTAAACGTTGTGCCACGATACAGAGGTCTGTAGGCCGATTAAAGGTGAGCAAGCGCACAAGGAAGGCAGACGTTTTTCGTGGAGGCTCACCAGAATCTTTGTAAGGCGTCCAAGTACTGTCACCTCGGTGAAAGAGTATCTCTTTATTCAGCGCCTTCGAAGCTTCAAACCTGAACTTGTCGTGTTTCCAGCGAAGTGGGATGAACCAAGACGTGGATCCTTCTCACCGAACGACCCGTGTGCGCGCCTTGGAGCGGAGATAATCGGAAGCACGGTCGGAGCGACGGAAGATGTCAATGTGCTTACGGAGTTCCAAACGTTTGTAGTCCACGCCGAGCTCCGCTCCCCCACATCAGTAAGTAAGTCTCTCAGGCTTGTACAACTCCACCTCCCACTGTGATCGTGATCATCCCGCTCGTCCTCGTAAGTCCCCACTACTGCAACGACTGTCGTGCTTATCTTGTTTCGACAATAGGTTTCTTTATGGTCCCATCGAGTCCAGAACCAGAGTCAGAGAAGAGAGCATTAAATGTGAACGTCGCTTCGCCGACGGTACATATCTACATCTAGATCCGGCTACTATCCGTGCTCATTATAACCCCCAAATATCTAACAGATGGCACATTCCGATAATGCCCTTCGTAATGCCCTTTCTTATGCAGTGGAGTCGCACGCTGCTGCGTGCCTGTCTGCCGAGCCGCACATTTAGCTACGTGAACAAATATCTCAACAACTCGCCGAATTAGCTGTCAAAGAGAAGGAGCTGCTTGATTCCATCTCTCGCGAACGTTTGGAACTCAATCGGCTCTTGAATGCCTCCCTTCCCGTTCACAGACTTCCCAATGAACTGTTCGTTCAGATCTTCATCAGCATCCATTGATGTATCTATCGGGCGCCATCTCATCGCCCGTGTAGAACTTCTACACCTCCATGCACACTGATTCAAAAGCCTCCGCTTTCTTGCCCCGTACAATACTCGGCTAAGAAAGGCACTTGCGCCCCTCTTCAAGAGCTGCCTACCTCTTCTGGAAGAATTCGACCTCGATGTCCTCTCAGACTTCGACACCAACACCGAAACCGACGCCGAAACCGATCTCAATCTCAATTTGCGGCGGTTTTCTCGCATTGGAACTCTTGTGTTATGCGGTGCGGCAGCTCCCGGAGACGTGTCGCTGTTCGCTCAGCTCCGAGTGCTCTCGCTCTCTTGTTGCTCCTTCGACTTCTCCTTCGACGTCTTCTTAGATCTAGACATGCTCGCTGCAAGCGTACAGCTGGAAGACCTGACGCTCAGCGATACACTCTTCTGTCCCTCTGACGAATGGACACAGAGCAGCCCTGTTCCTTCCAGGCCCCCGATATCCCTCCCACGCCTCGACAAACTCGCCATGAGGGAGCACGGAATGGTCCGCACGTCCTGTTTTCTCGCCCATCTACACCTCTCGCAATCCGTATCCCTCATGATCCTATGTGATCATGGGGTTGAACTTTCCGACATGGGCACGCTCAGCGCGATGCTCCCGCCCAACCGCTCCACGACGCTCCCCATCCTCGCCATCACCACCAGCATCGAAATCGAAATCTGGGGCGAGGACTACGAGTTCACATGCGACGCGGAGCTGCCCTTACTGGGCCAGGGCACGGTCTCGAAAGCCTCCCCGCACGCGTTGTTCTCGCTGGTGAACAGTGACGAACCCCAGTGGGACCAGTTCATGACGCAGGGGCTCGGGGATCTCGTCGAGTGCTTCGGGCGGTCCCACCTCACATACCTCACTGTCATGGGAGGCCACGACTACGTCACCGCCGAGGTCTGGGAGACAGTCTTCAGGACGTTACCTACCCTCGAGGAGCTCAAGATCAACGGCGACCTTAACTCTCGCGCCACGAACGTTTTCCGCGGTCGTCATGCGGCCTCGACGACTAGCGCGGACTGCTCAGTCGCTTGCCGGACCCTCGAGCGCATTTAAGTCGAAGGACTCGGTATGGTGGAGACATACGTGGCGATGGAAGAGCGTTTGCGGTACCGTACTCACAAGGGAGTTGTCCTCTAGGTCCTGGACTTGAAGAACATGTCCGGCGCGGGGGACTTAACTCCGCAAGTACGTCATGCGTTCGTCGAGGATTTGGCCGATGTAGTGGAATGTATTGAAGCGTCCCACGACGACTCGGACGACGAATAGGAGAGCGAAGGTGAGGTATAGTGTCGATGACTTGGAGGCGACTCGGAGGCGTTGTATCATAGGTTCGTCGGACTTCATCTGCTTGTATATGGTCGTGCTGATAATTTGAACGCACGACTACCTTTCTGCCTGCTTCGGAACAGCGTCTGGCGAACTATCCACTCTTGAATCGGGGCGTAATGCGTGGCGGACTTGGCGTCAAATCCCGCCAATACCTATCCCAGATTCCCAGCATCGTCCCGGCTTAGCCTCACCGGGACAGTTCTGGCCTCGCGCCTGTCATGTGCGGCACCCACCTCGTACGTCCGTTTCGATCGATGTAAGCGTACCTGTACATACTCAGCAATATCAATGATGTGCAGTGGTACGGTTCATTGATGGGTACATTGCAAACACACCTCGCAGATTTCCTCAGTCGGAGCAGGAACGTCGAATACCCGACTCGGAGTCGTCAAGGTCGGGATCATGTCTCTTCGCGAGCGCTGCGGCCCCACGCAACCGGGCGGGCCGCAGACACAATTGACATCACGACATGTCACTACCAGGTCAGTGCCTCATGCAGGCGGCGACTCTCTTCTAATTGTCCTAGTTTCAGCTGATACAAGGACGATGGGGCTCAATGGCTATGTTGTATAATTATCGCTCGCCACTGTTCGAGCTCTAATCAATATATGCACGCCTCTGACCTTTGTTTTCTTGGATGGATCGCCACTCTGCCTCAGCATCATTCTCCCAGCTGTCGAACCCTCGCCTCATCGACGACGTGCCAGTTACGCAGTGAAGCTGGTGTCTGCCACCGTCAGCGGTTGCCCCGTTGTGAATCGTTAAACGCTAGTACCTCGGAGCACCCTCCTTCCCCCTTTCTGGATTTCTGCAAGAGTATTTATAACACTTGTAGCCGCCAGTCCATCTCACTTCACTGCCCACACCGTTTTCGCCGACGAATTGGCCATACCTGGACCACGCAGCGACCACCTCACCGATAAGTTCTCATGCCCACGGAGCGCGAGCCCATTTTTAATTCCCACGAAGCATGGCCAGTCGTTAACCGGTTGTCCAGCTCTAGGCACACTTCGGTGCCAGCAACCACTAAAAGTTCAACGGGGCGCGGTGAACACTGGCAGCCGAACCAGGCACTGGGACCCCTAACCCACGACAGTATGGTCGGTCGTCAGTCGAAGGTACTCTATCCATCTTTGCCTGCGGCGCAGACACAAGGCCAGCAAGGCCACCATATTCCGTGTCATTCCTCTGCGCATTTGGGAGGTGGGGCGCTCCGAGGGGATAGGGTGCCCGAGCACTCGCAGGAATTAGGAAACGTACAGTTCAGGTCCGTGTCTTCTGGTGCGCCTTGTCTGAGAAGAGAGCATTACTAACAAATGCCGTAGAGAGGCCTTTACCACCAGGACCGGCGGTGTCGCTTACTGTCCGCCGGGGGATCTGTCCCATGCACCAATGGTCTGGGTAGTCCCGAAAAGCACCATCGTCTCGCCACCGGGTGCCACTGGAGATGCTGCCTCGCCAGGCAGTCATGATCATCGGCAATGGTCTTGGCAGGCTGGGCATACATGCCCTTCATCATCTCCTACCTCTCTGACTCCTGATACCGTTCGTATGGACGGACCATCTCGCCCGGCATACAACTCCAACGCAGGACACACGCCTCATCCTCCTATGACGGAACTTATGGAGCCTTCACCATCATTATCCCCGTCGGCCCTGTTACTAACACCGCCACCAACACCGTCACTCTCAGCATTGTGGCACCCTGGATTCGAGCCGTTTCATCAATCGTCGGGCTCATCAAGTTCCTCATGTCCCCCGTTGCATGAGCAGTCAATTAGCTCGAGCTCCCAGCGCGGACTAATCCACCAGGATGCAGGCAACCCGCCCAGCCTTGCCCCCGTCGACATCGGGCTCGCTCCACTACTCGAGATTGACCTGCCTGCCTACTCTAGCCTCAAGGATGCAACCAGCTAATTGGTAGCAAGTGCATTGGGACCAACAGAATGACAACAAGACGGGCTGAGAGGAGAGTATGGATGTCTTCACCTAAGAGTCAGCCAAAGGAGCGAGATGGCAACAGAGAGAGGAAGGTCGATTCAACCTTAACAAGAGGTGATGGTGAACGTTTTGAACTATATGAGAATGCCATTGCGCAAGTGTACTTGTGTATCGTATACCACGCATTGAATCGCCTGTATATCACGTTTTCGGTTACGCCACATTTTTCCGAGGTCAACCTTGGTCCTTTTCGAAACCGGTTATACACCTTCCTACTGTACCAGGTGTAGGGGTGAGTATTCTAGTTCTAAACCAGTTCGCCGTTGAGTGACCTGTTGTGCGTCAGGAACCAGGGCTGCGCGCCTACTCACGCGATCCAAAAGGCGACTTACCTCGGCCTGGTAATGCCACCATTCAACATTGCAGTACGACGTCTCCGTCCCAGCAGAGCCCGAGTGCGATCATACATTGCACCTTTCGATCTTTCCGAACTTTCCAAATCTCCGCTATAGCTAGCCGTCTTGTTGCCTGCATTAGCAACTAGCTGCGATCTGGGAACGCTCTCAACACACCGATACTGTCATAGCATAAAGTGTCGCCCTATGAGCAGAGTCCGTCTCATACACCTGCCCTTCCAAGTCATCCACTTCGCACTCACCACATCCACCATGCCAGACGCATCAGAGAACGCCGGTTGGGACATCGCGATCTACACCCTCTTCAACGCCTCCGTCGACAAACACGCCGCGATCTGGGCCGCGGGCGAAAAGACGGGCGCGAGGTCCTACTACGGCGAGAACACAGGCTACGTCCACCCCGCGCCGCAGCCAGCGCACGCCTCAGTCGACGCGGCCGTCGCGTACCACCACGCGCCGGACAAGGCAGGCAAGTGGGACCCGCACTACTTCGCGATCGCCGAGACCACGGCGTGGTGCGATGCGGGCATCCTCGCTGTGGCGCTGAACAAGTACGATTCCGAGGAGACGGATGACGGGGAGGGGGATGAGGACAAGGACGAGGACGAGGACGAGGACGAGGCGAGGGTGGCGCAGGCGCGGGGTTACGATGTGCATCGGTTCAAGGCGGCCGCGGTGGGGATCATGTTCATCAACCTGCAGATCGGGACATGGGTAGGCGAAGCACAAGGAGTGGGACGAGGTGCAGCCTGGGGTGCCCGATCCAAATGATGAAGAGGGCAACGAGGGGAAGCAGTAGCGGTGGGGCTCGGCCATGATATAAGGCGAAAAGCCGTCGTCTTGTTGTCCATGTTTGATCTCAATATCAATATTTAGATGGGATGAATTGCTGGATGCGGTTGAGGCATAGACGGTGCATACGAGTGACGGCCATCTCAGTTCGAGATTCCTATCGACTAGTCTGCAGGCCTGTTGGACAGTCTCTGAATCCAGCGACGCTTCGGGCACGACCTCGTTCCCAGTTGGAAGTTGGGCGCATGCTGAAAGTGGGTAGGGTTCGACTCGGGTCCAACGAAGACCGTCACGCACCGAAGGACGAAGATGTCGCAGCTGCGGGGAGCGAATGCCGGTGCAGGTTGTGGAAAGGACCCTGACGCGGGGGACTGCCAGGAACACTTCGTCCTAGAAGTGTTGCAACATTGCCAAGCGGGGAGCATTGTGCACGGTGTCAACGTCGTCGGTGCGTGGCAACAACGCAACGCCCCGGCCAAGTTCGATCATTCAGTGCCGAAGGAAACGATAGGATCATGTTCCCTTGCGCAAACGGGAGCCTAAACTCGGAGAGCCTCACAAAAGGCGCGTTTGTCGGGTGCACGTAAAACTGACCGCAACGAGCGTGCTGAGCATGTCCGCGTGGAACTGGAGGTACGCGATCCGCTGTACCTTGACCTGTGAATACGCCGTCGACCGTCAGTGCCGTCAGCGAGCAGCATAATATGGACTGAAGCGGAGACACACCATCTCTAGCCAGTCCTTCGCGACCCGCTTAAACTCCAGGACAGTGCTTCACCTCCGTGTACCCGCCCAGAAGTGCGTCCAACTGCCCGCACACACCTGCTTGCTCGCACCGCAGCCTATGGCCCGGTACATGTATATCAGCCTCATGCCCTGTCTGTGCATATGCTACAGCCCGCCCCCACCCCCACCCCCACCCCACAGAGCAGCGAACAGGAACTTGGAAGCATAACACACCGCACCCCAGTCGACACCGATTTCGCTGGGGCGACTTGCTGGTTCAGTCGATATTGCCCCAGTGGCGGATGTAGGAGACGAGCGTACGGCAGTGGTCCTCCATGTAAGCCTCCGGGATTTTTGCGACTGAATCGCCGCCCATAATGACGAGGAACCGGACGCTAGTGAGCAGTCTGAGTAGTGGGATGGACGATGCTGAAAGGGAGGAGGACGAGGCTCAACAGCCTTAACTTGGCGGAGTACGCACGGCGGCGTCGGAATTCGGGCACAGCGCGCTTCCTCCTCCAACTCCTCGGAGTCCTCCTCCTCTGAGACTGCAGTGAACCTCTGCTTGAATCATTCTTGCCTTGCCTTCTCACTGCGTTTGAAGCATGCCAGCGCTGCACAAGCTCGGGCGGTCTGCCGCGACTGGCCACATCCATATCGCAGTGTCATCCTAGGCCTCTTTCCATTTGTTCCTCGCTAGCTGCTCCCAGCCTCGATCAGTTTCTCTCTGGTAATCTTCCCACTTTGAATGAACTGTGTTCCTCCTGAACTCCGTCACGCTTTCAAGCACCGTTTCCAAGCCGCTGCCATTGGGTTACGGGACATTATGCCGGCCGCCCAGTCTTCCAAGTCCCGTCATGGCCAGCTTCATCGTGGGACGACATCGATCTGCCCAGCAGCCAGTACTTGCGCGGCCTCCACCTCACTTCAGCTTGTACTATTCTGTACATCCAGCAGTTGCAAGACATGAGCGGCGCAGCGATCGATGTGAGTGTCCTCAGCAATGCTGCGTGCCGCTATTGCTTAGTGACGGGCATATGCAAACGGATTTGGCAGACATTTGTTCATGAGGAGGAAGCGCAGATATCGACATGCAAGTCGATGATGGGCTGAGAGGCGTCGGGGCGCACACCAGTGGAAAGGCATATCATCCTCCATCGCATATCTCGACAGCTTGTCGAACTGGACAGCGAGAAGGACTCCACCCAATCCATCAATCTCAAACGCCGTAAGCTCAAACGTCTCTGTCTCTGGAGCACTGCACTCCCCATCCACACACTCCCTGACGAGCTCCTCGCACAAATCTTCGTCAGTTTCCAAGCTGACGCTCTGGCATTGAGCCTCGAACTATCTCCCCGCCGTACACCTGGTGAGGGCGCGCAACATCTCACGGTCTGGCACGGCCTCATGCTTGGGTGCTCTCGTTGGCGCAATCTGTTGGTGTCGACACCGGCGTTCTGGAGGATGGCCAGCACGAAACGACAGGTTGAGTGGATGAGGCCCTGCCTTCACCGCTCGGCCGCGGCAACTCTGGACGTGCGTGCGAAGGTATGGGACCGAAGTGCTCTCAACATGCTATACCCCGAAGTATATCGCTTTCAAAAGCTCTCTTTCTCCGCTGGGTCACCGGGGTCACAGG
>JAKLMY010000609.1:0-10293 GCA_022814645.1 Ganoderma meredithae | reverse complement strand
GCGCGCCATTCTTTACGGTCGATCTACAAAGGGCTTTACAGTTTTCACGACAAAGGATTATAAAGGTATTTAGATTATTTTCACAGCAACCTTTACCGTAATCCAGGACATATTACGTTGATATGTGCCCCGTGAGTGGCCGATACACGGACTCCAAGCGATCTGAGTGGGGACGCCAGAGGTTTCTTTGCAACGAATGGCGACTTGTCCCCTTGTGAGCATCTCCCATTCCCCAATCGCCAAAGCCATTCCACACTTACGTCGTTACCACATCATCCATCACAGAAGTGCCATGGTACTACGTATATCGAGGCGTTGCGACTCACCCTTCTCGCGCGTGCGGCCCAGCAAATTCCAGAAAATCCACCACGGTCGACTCGCACGCTTGATAGGTGAAGTCCAAGCTCGCTAACGAGTCCGCCAGCTCCGGGCATGCCGGAAAGACGACGTCAATCTGAGGTGAGCGGCATATGATTAATATTTTGGTCAGGTTCCAGCAGCGAACCGTGGGGCGACGAGGAACCTTCCTGTTGCGTGAACGGACGAGATGCCGCGAGGGTGCGTAGTCGGCGCGCGTCGATGCCGCTTGTGACGAATGTTCTTCTTTCTTCGAGAGTAGTCGTCATCGCACGGATAGAAGTGACGGCCGAGATAGCGGACGGAGGAGGGGAAGGTAGAAGAGCGTCGTAAGTGAAGAAGGTGGGCTGTGAGGCGCCCGTGACTGCGCCTAAGCGCCGAGGATGCTGCCAGCGTCAGGCGCCGGTTGTTGTCTGTGTCCATCTTGGTCCATCACTTGTTTCTCACTGTCTCGGTCCTGTCCAAACTTCGGCTATTTACTGTCTGACTTCTGCACTACTGCCACCAGCTGGCAGCTCATCCACCCTCCTCTCGATCCCACGAAAATGGAATGCGAGTCGATTCCGCGCGGCGCTCAGTGACCTCAGTGTGAAATACAAAAACATCCGAAGGGCGCGTTGCCTCCGCATCCTGCGACCGGTCAAGCGCGTATCCATTTTGGCGTTCGACGCCATACTCATTCTGAACGCGCAGCTGCGTTGGGGTGATGAGCTGGCGCGGGGTAGTGAATCCGCAGATGCGTCATCGCGTCAAGCAAACTTGCGGGAGCTTGTGCCTTGGCAATGTCTTGTGTTGCGAACCCTCGTCAACCTGGAACGTCAGGCGGAGAGGGCTGGTTTGGGGCTGGTTGCCGGATGTTCATCGCTTGCCCGCGCCGATTTTGTTTAGCGTGCGCCACCTGGCCCTCGAGCTGTCTAGTGTCTCCAGGTCACGCGCGGGTCGCGGGACGGGGCGCGGGCAGGTGCGCGGTCATTCGGACCACTGAGTTTATGTCCCCGTACGCTGCTTATTGTCTTGCAGTCTTCATCGCTCACAGGGAGCGGAGGTCACTTCGTGGTTGCCCTCGCGCATTACTCATTGCGGAGTGGAAGCTCCCACTTCGGAGGGAGTGGGGAGAGTGCTTCTCGAGGCTTCCCGCAGGACTCACAAAAGCCGATGGGGGGAACGTTGCGGGGATCTCGATCGAAGTACCGTGGCACGCCCCAGATCGCGTGCCTCAATGCACTGAAACGGCCTGGGATACTCAGTTACCGGCCAACCCATGACGCGACGAATCCGCCTGGGATTCGGTCCCTCACGCATATAAGGGCCTCCCTGCCGGGTGGACTAGCCCCAATTGGTCTTCCCCTGTGGTACGTGTATCCTCGCCCCACCGACGGGGAATATAACTTACCTAGCTTCGTCCAGATGTCTACCTCCGAACTCATATCTCGCTCTCATTGGGCACTCTCTTGCCACGACATCCTCTGCACCATCTTCGAGCATTTTGTCGTCGCCGAAGACAAGTGGTCCGACTTCGACACCTCTATTGGCGATGCCAACTCTTGGTTTGCTCGACGGGCAGACGCATCTCGCAGACGCACCCTCGCACGCTGTGCCCGTGTATGCAAGGCCTTTTTCGCCCCAGCCATCGCCGTCTTGTGGAGAGACGTTGACAATCTGTCGCCCCTGCTGAATGCAATGCAGCCTTCCCGTCGATCTCCTGCCACGGCGCCAATGGTAAGTCGCGATCTGGTGCCAATTCGGTATTTGACAGTGAGGACTGGTGCTGAACCTAACTTTACGGCTGCGCAGGTCTTCAAGCAAAGGATGCGCGTTTCTGAATACGCCCGACACATACGCGCTGTGCATGGCTTGGGGAACCCCTCGCAAGCGTCTGAACGGGACTTCTCGGCATTGGATGCTGGCATGGAGGTCGTGCCGCTCCTTCCACGGCTGCAGCGGATGCGCTGGGTCCAGGCTGTACCCTCCGGGACTGAGCTTCTGCACCTCATTCCCCCTTCCCTCCACAGTCTTCACATCATCTTCCGCAAGTCCCCGACGTGGTCTGACAGTGACAGCGTGTCGCTGCGTGGCCAGCCTTCTGAACACGAGCTCTATGTGCGCTCTCTCCTCAAGGAAGTCACCACAAGGATTCCGAAGCTGCGATACCTCCGTGTTAGCACCACAGATGATATCCCGGAATCCTGGTTGGAACCCCTCTGCTCACTCAGCAACCTGGAGAACATTGATCTTCTCGAGCGCATTTACTCAGAAGTCATGACGGTGTCACTGCTCGGCCCGCTCGCTTCGCTTCGTAACTTACAAATCCTCAAACTTCGCCTTCCTGCAGACCTTCCTTCGAACATGGAACGGAACGGGTTCCCTGCGTTGGAAAACCTCACCCTGGACACCATGTTCGCGCCTCTACGGACCGTCTCCGCCTTCCTCTCGACGATCACCTCGAAGCGCCTCTCTTCCCTCCTCATCCAAGGCTGCGAGTGCACCACTGACTCCGTCGCCTCCAGCCTCTACGACACTTGCGACGTAGTGCGTGCGCGCTTCGCATCTTCTCTACGGACCTTCGAGCTCTCTCTGCGCGGCGTCGGAGCCCCGGGCGTGTACCACCAGCCACTTGTGCGCGAGATCGAGCCACTGCTCGACCTCCACGACCTGCGCGACGTGTGCATCTCCATCGCGCCCGAGGTCGCCGTCGTGCCCGCCTCGGAGCACGACCTCAAGCGCATGGCCGAGGCCTGGCCGCGCGCGACGCGCCTGCACCTGGCGTACTTTCCCTCCGCCGCGTCACCGTCGCTCGAGGACATCACCCGCTTCGCGCAGCATTGTTTGGGCTTGACAGACCTCGTCCTCCCCGGGATCGACGCGTCCGCCGCGGCCGCGGGCGTCGAGAACCTCAAGGTGGCGCCGGCGCCGCTCGCCTCCGGACCCTCGAATTTGATCGAGGGCGTAGAGAGGAAGGAGGTAGATGACGCGGGAAACGGGGCTGAGAAGGCGCCGCACGGGCTGCGCTCGCTCTGCCTGTCGGACTTGGGGTGGAACTCGCACATTCCGGACCCGCTGCTGCTCGCGAAGTTCTTGGACGCGCTGTTCCCGGAGGTGGAGTGGAAATGCCCGCCGCTTGCGTCGGAGCATTGGCGGGAGACGATCCAGGAGGTCATGAACTTGCGCATCATGCGGCTTGTGAGCCAACGAGGTGAGTATATATGTATGCTTTTTTCGGCTGAGTATACGGGATCATTGACGCGATTCGGTTCATAGCATAGGGCGTGGTTTGTTTCGTGAAAAGGCACTGTTTTACCCCGGTTTGGGTGTATTCTAGTTCGACCTTCGTAGCGATAAAGATTTCATGGTTATACGGACTAACTATCTAAGTCACTTGGAATTTCAACCACAATGGATGTTTCAAGCTGTGATTGGAAGCTGTTCAAGCGCCGCAACTCGTAGCCGTCTTTCGCTCGTCGAACGACATCCCCTTACATGCCTCTTTTCAAATACGGTCGATGTCTACTTACAGTGGTATCACCTGAACCTTGTAGGACACAGATCGTACCAGCTGCCCATTACTTATGTAACAGGGTTGAGGGAAACTTAATCCCGCCACCGCAGGGCGGTGAGGGTGACCTACCAGGATCTGAATTAGTAGGTGCGCCTGATTGCTTAAATACCGTCCCCCTCGTACGTGCCTGGCCACTGGCCCTAGATTCCTACCATCCTCCTCGTTCGTCCCTCAAAGCTTCGACTTGGTTTCGATGTCGCTCAACGGCAGACACGCGCTTCTGAACCAGGACATTTTATATGCAATTTTCGGCCACCTGGCCATCTCGGATGCCTTGTGGTATGACTACAACGCCATGACTCGTGATGTCAAGTCGGCGGACGACACAATGGAGCGGAGGGGTGCGCTGGCCAGATGTGCGCGGGTTTGCAGAGCCTTCCTCTTCCCCGCCGTGTCTATCCTGTGGCGAAACATCAGCAACCTCGAGGTGCTGGGCGTGTTGGCACCACGCCATATTTCACAGAACGCGGAGGTAAGCCGTTCCTCGTGGCGGACTCTGGTAGTGGACTCATTGACAGCGTCTGTTGATCTAGGTTCTGGTCTCAGTCGGTGTGTCATGGCTGCCGACTTACGCCCAGTACTTGCATTGGGTACGCGCTGTCCAAAATCCCTCGACATCCGTCGCGCTTCCATTCCAATCATCCCGCGCGCATGAAAGCTCCTGCCTTGGTCCCCTCCCTCAACTGACGCACCTCCGTTGGGTACAGGAAGTACCGGGAGCCATGGATCTACTCACATTCCTATCCCCGTCCCTGCGCTCTTTGCACATCCTGTTCCGTGTTTCTCGCAACGCCACCAGTTCCGAACGTCAAACTTTCGTTGAGGCGCTCTTACTCCAGGCCGCAGAGACGGCGCAGAACCTCACATATCTCCGTATAACCAGGACAAGCGGGATGCCCGAAAGGTGGCTACATCATGTGGAGCAATTTATCCACCTAGAAGTCTTGTACATCTCTGAGCCGAGTTATGACGAGGTCACGACGTGCGACCTCTTACCCGGGCTGGCCGCGATGGACGATTTGCGGTCGCTCAAGCTCCGCTTGCCCACCTTGGACCATAACGCGCCGGGCCCTGCGACTCGTTGCTTTGACGCGCTCCAGGACGTCTCCTTAGATTGCAGGCAGGCCTCACTGGGCGACGCTATCACGGTCCTACGTGCCATCTCGTCTCCCCGCTTCGAGTCGGTGCACCTAGATCATTGCGAATGTCCGACCAACGCTCTCGCAACGAGCTTGCTCGAACTGTGCACCGTCCTCCACGACAAGTTCAGGTCCACTATTCGCGCGATCTCCCTCTCGGTGACGCCGATCGGCGCCCCCGTCGTGTTCGACCACCCGTTGATCAATTATTTAGAGCCGCTCCTCCGCATCCAGGAGGTCTCCGAATTCCATCTGGCCATCTCTCGAACATCCAGGAACGTCTCAATGGCCGTTCCAGAGTCGAACTTGATCTCGATCGCAGAGTCGTGGCCCCGCCTCAGCCACCTTGGCCTCAGCTGCGACGCCTTGCATGAACCGCCTACCCTACGGACAATCTCGTCGTTCGCGCGACATTGTCCTTCCCTGACGACTTTGAATCTGCCTTGCATCGATGCCCGCGATATCGTATTCGTGTCTTTGGACTCTTCTCATCCTTCTCTTATGTCATTCGGCATCTTCGATGGTGGTTGGGATAGTCTGATCCCGGAACCGAGACACCTTGCGGAGTTTCTGAGGACGCGGTTTCCAAACGCAGTGTTGCAACGCCCACGAATCGGGGCTGGACCATGGACCCAGACAGTGGAATCCTTCGATAGGCTGCAGACTGCTCTTGGTTGTTAGGGATTTTAGCGTTGTTCAGGACTGTGTATTGACAATCAACACTTCTTGGCTGCGGTGCGGGAAAACAGGGAAGATACAAAAAATGAGTCGGCCCAGGTTCGAACTGAGGACCTTCTGTGTGTTAGACAGATGCGATAACCAACTACGCCACCGACCCTTGGAAGGGATGAAAAAGTAACAATGATGATCGCGGGGCCTATCAATCTCGCAAAATTGCCTCATCCGGCCTTCGACATGTCTCGCACACAGAACTCTCCCGTCACCGCTTTCCATTCTTCCCCACCTTGCACTCAAACGACCTCCTTCGATATTCTTCCTCAGGAACCCTCCGCGATGTTATTTTCTGAACTGCGAAGGCCTGAGCATCTACCGCACCTTCTCTAGATATCGCTCGCTGCGGCACTTTCGCCGACTGAGGGCGCAATGCGAAGTCTTTCTTCCCTACCGCCGTCAGCTCAACCCGACAATGATTCCCTCAGATGAGCCGATCTCTGCTACTCCTCGCACATCGAGGATCGCCAACACATTGAGCAGCGGACGCCATGGTGAGCCTCCTAATCTGTGTCCCCACCAGCTGACATCCACCTTCGAGACTGATGCTTGTTCTCGCTCAGGTGAACCGACAGGAATATCGTTGCCTCTCTGCCCATTCACCGTCTCTCTCTGGCAACAGTTTTGGGTATCTGTTTCAGCCTTGGCTCGCCTTGTATGGCCTCCCGGTTGTCTGGACATGGCGGATGATGGGATCCATCTTGGCTTTCGATGAGGTTTAGTCTGTTTGCCATTTGTGGAGTTCCCGTCGCCCCATATCGCATTGTGCCCTCAGTGTGTACGTGAACCACGGCGTCGCCGAGGTACGTCGTGCATGCCACTCTCGCGGTGTTCTTGGGATGTACTTTCGAGGTGTCCGCCCCCGGACACCCCGTCTGTGTTTCCGGCTCTCGCTCTCTGCCCACTCCGCAGCTTGCAACATATCATATCGTATCATGATCCCCTATGCATCCGATATATCGCACTTTGCTCATGGAAAGAATGGGTGCTATTGCGGATGCCATGACATGCTATGGCCCCGTTTCGCGAGCAGCCCCCGTGCTATGTCTCTTTCCAAGTGCCAATACTGAATCTGCTCTACGGTAGAAACGCGGTTCGAAGGTCTACCGCTCCGCTTAGCGGCTCTCGGGCTTCTGTTGGCGCTGACGTATATTTCTAGGACATCCCAGCCTTCTGGACCATCCTTCTGGCCTTTAAGCGGCGTTGGAAGGAGCACCAGACCGCATGTATTTCCAATCTCGAGCCCGGTTTCCGCCGAATGGCGGTGCAATAACTTGGACTACAGGAAATCGAATCTGGATGCTATTGGTTCATCGTTCCCTAGTGTACTTGGCGTCTCCAACGCGCATGGCAGTCCGTCGTTTGGGGTTGCTCGAGGGGACCTGGGTCACCCCAGTTTTGCGCTTGCATCACGCCGTGACGATTGTTCGTAACGCGACGTGACGGGACAAAACTGCACCTTGGCGACCGCAGAATCTCTGAAGCCTTTGCGTTCGCCGTTGCACTCGCTTGCCTTCGATATCTCCTGTGCTTTGGTTCTCTACACTCGGGCCAGCAATGCCTCTCACGTGGCTCACCCATCCCGTACTGTGGCACTCATCCAGGGTCCCATCATGGAACTTCACAGCAATGACTCCCGAGCAAGCTCTGTTGGTCCAGGCTCGCTGGCACAACGTATGCGATTTTGGGTCGACATCAGCTTTTTTGGCATATTCTGACACCCGGCGAAGTGGTACAGGGCTGACTGGGACTATGGAAGGACGACTGTATACTTCTTCTGCGTGGCAATATTCGTCTTCGGCATCGTCAACCTCATCTTCCAGCTGCGGCAGCGCGCAAAGTGAGCTGCCATCGTATTTCCATACTTTGAGAATCCCTGAGCTGAGATTCGCAAAGCCGTGATGCTGTTCAGAGGGTCCCGTTGTACACCAAGATCGTCGCGGCTTCGAGGTCCATTGGTGCAAGGCAAATTCACATCCCGGTTTTTGACTATTACTCGCCCCCCTTGAGTGCCGTCGTCTTCGTAGCGGGCTTGATCACGTTCTTCACAGGTGGACATCTCTTAACGACTGCCGTATTGATTTTCACTGATCAAAAGACCAGCGTTGACGTTCTCTGTCCGTCCCTATCGCTGGCCCAACCCTGCCATGGGGTATAGCTGGCCGATCGCAACGCGATCTGGATGGATATCGATTGGGATCATGCCCTTCCTCTTGTGAGTTTCTTCGATTTCTGCAGAGCTGGAGCGATGAGCTTCAACGTCTTCTCTCTGGGCGCAGTGTCCTGGGCACGAAGTTCAACCTCATCGCCATGGTCACTGGTGTATCTCATGAGAAGCTACAAGTGTATCACCGATGGTCGGCGTGGATTATGTGTGCGTTCATGCTTTCGCTTCGTTCATCCCTTCGGAGATGGGTGCTGACGGGATTCGATAGATGTCACGTCCCTGATCCACACGTTCCCGTTCATCGTGCAGGCCATCGAAAGCGGCGACATGGTCTTGAATTGGAAATCATCGGTGTTTTACTGGACCGGAGTCGCTGCCTTGGTGCCCCAGGTGAGTGTATGCGAAGATGAAGTTGGATATCTCGCTAAATCATGTCTGTCAGACGTGGTTAGTGTTCATGTCCTGGGGTCCCATCAGGAACCGTTACTATGAAACGTTCAAGAAGTGAGTGTCTAGTTATGAGATGCACGAAACGGTTCTAACCGGCCACTATCAGGTTACATTTTATGTACGAGTCTCCGTTGCTCCTGTGATGTTTGATTGTCCTTGACTTCGATGACAGCGCTAGCGCGATCTTCATCGCCGCTCTCTTCGTCCACTGCGATTTCACATTGACATCTTGGTTCGTAGCGGCCTCCGTACCATTCCAATTGACCCCTCATTGAGCGCGGTTCTTTAGGGACTATTTCTGGGCTACCGCTGCCCTTTACGGCGTTTCGTGGTTCGCCCGCACCGGCCGCACGTTCTACAACGGCCTCAGTTCCGGCGCGACGTTCGAGATGCTGCCGGAGAACATGGTCAAGATTGTCATCCGGACAACGGTTGCTTGGCGGCCCGGGCAGCACTTTTTCGTGCGCTTCCTCAACCTCGGCATCCACGCCGCTTCGTCCCACCCGTTCACCGTCGCCAGTCTGCCCGACGTCGTCTCGTCTGAAAAGAGTGGCGGTAACGGCGAACGCGTCATGGAGGTGTACGCCCGTGTCCATGGGGGAATCACAGCTCGGCTTGCAGCGGCGGCTCAGAGTGGATCCTTGAAGACGTCGCGTGTGCTCTTGGATGGACCGTATGGCGGATTTGAAGGTAACATCAAGGCGTACGACCGAGTTCTTCTTCTGGGCGGTGGATCTGGTGCGTACATAGCCATTCGGAAAGTGGTGCGTGTGCGCTGACGTTCCAGCACGATAGGTGTCAGCTTCGTCGTTCCCCTTCTCCTGGATCTCGTCCGTTCGTCCGAAACGGATCAATCCAAGTGCCGTAAGGTGGACCTCGTCTGGGCTGTCCGGACCAAGGGTATGTTATTAGTCGTTGTACCTGCCTTCCCGTTCTAATTGTCGTTCCTTTTTAGGTGGGCTTTCTTGGTTCGACGACGCCATCTCTGGCGCTATGAAGGCCGCACCAGCCCAGTTGTCTATTAATGTCTCGTACTACGTCACTGACGCTGCCGCCACTGTTGACGACGGTGCGTCCATCGAAAGCGAACAGAGCAAGGTGGGAACCGGCGGAATGTCCCGGAACACTGGTCGCCCGCAGCTTCACGCTATCGTGAAGGAATTTTGCGTTGAGCACGGCACGGTTGCCATTGCCAGTGCGTTTTCATGCCTTGTCCATCCATTGCAAGCCCTGGGTCATTGATGTTGAGATTCCACGCAGCTTGCGGCCCCGATTCGTTCAACCTCGACGTCGGGAACGCTGTGGCTAAGTGCGAGCTGGCCATCTTGGGGGGCACATCTGCATGCTCCGAGATTTATCTCCACCGCGAGACTTACAGGTACGCTCTACGAGTGTCTGCGGTTTGACTTTCGAGGTTTCTGATCTCGTTTGAAGTTGGTGATGGGCTGTGGCATCTGTTTGTTTGCCGCCGCGCGAGATTCAAAGGATCAAGCATTCCAGCGGTGCGGTCCAGTGACCAATATGTAGCTCAGATGTGTGCAAGTTTCAATAATGACTATCTTTTCCTACACATTTGGCTTCGGGCGGAGGACGCAGCACGAGGGACCCTCGGAAACAATACTGCAACGCGTGACATCTATGTAGATGTAGTACGGCAGCTGGCGCGGTTGCGTTGTAGCTCACAAGTTGTGCGGGTTGTTATGCCCGCTGCAGGGTAGCCTACGTCCACGCTTCCCCGTGCCATTTCGGTGCATCTGGATATACGCTTTCTCGGAGCTTGCCATTCAAATGATACGAAAAGAGCCCTTGAACGTCGGCCGCCTGGCGTAATGGCAACGCGTCTGACTACGATGGGTAATCAGGAGATTGCAGGTTCGACCCCTGCGGTGGTC
>JAKLMY010000608.1:0-10317 GCA_022814645.1 Ganoderma meredithae | reverse complement strand
CTTCTAATGGGTGGCTTACTGGCAAATTCCGATCACCTCTATCTCGGCATACCGGGCTCTCTCTAGTTTTCCGATGTTATACCACAAGCAGACTCTGAACCACCAACCTTGCTTTCTCTTTCCCTCGAGGCATTTGGGCACTACACACTTGAAAGACATGATTTACTTCTTGACTCTTTCGAAGGTAGGATGCCATGCTATAAACCTGCAATGACAATTGTCCAGCTTTTTACTCACTACGCTTGTGGTGGCAGGTATTTATGTCAATCAGGTCCTGAACTTTTACAGCTGCAAGACACACGTATGTGCACTAGGCCGATCATCCAATATGTGTTTCTTATTTTGATTGCTTACTACTGTACTAGTCACTACGGCAACCAGATGCATATCGGAGATCGTGGATTGCATACAGTAAATACTTTTGGCTACCGCCATAAATGCAACTTGATCTGTTGTGCTTTAAAGTTGCCCATCATCCCCGTTGATTCTAATTTCGAACCAGAACTATAATGTGCCATTTCTCCTTCTGCCACAGCCTCAGGCCTACCATACAAGTTACACCATATGATAGAATCTTACTCTTACTAGTCAAGTTCAATCCGTCATGGTTGCAGGGCTCATGCAGCCACCAGAGTCATGCTTCTATTTATTTGATACCCTATAAACTATGGACCATGGTACATTAATAGTTTACTCATTACACTACACTAGCGTAGGGAATAATGCCTTCATGGGAATCCTCCATGGATTGTGCCCCCGATGCTCAAGCTGCTTTACCGTAAACCAGTTCCTCCATTTGATCACCTCATCAAGTAAAAATGCATAGCGTACTGCTTCCATCTCCCGCACAGTAGACATGAAACTCCCAAGCCAGGAGTTAGTCTCCTCGCAAATCGACGTGTTCACGACCCATTTATCACCTTCGAGGAGATCCGGAAATGATGCGGGGTTGCAAGATTGCTGACAGATGGTATCAGTGATATGATGCTTCGTCTTGAAATGAAATACGTCGACAGGTAGTCCAGTATGGTCAAAGTCATGGTCACCTGATGCAATGAGGTGTTCTCAAAGCCGGCAGTTGTTGTCATAAATAAAGATTTCAGGCATTGACTCAGGGGTGGGGAATACTGCCTTGATATGGAGCTAATAGAAAGTTAGAAACGGCATGGAGATCATTGTGAGTCTCCAAATAGGCTTACCTTGACACCGCTGACAGCTTCTGAACCAAAAAATGTTGCCCGTGAAAGAATTACACCACAAGGACGTGCAATCAATTGTTCATTATGAGTACGACACCATCCAAACCTCACCTTGAGAGTGAAAGCACCCCCGGTGGGCTTCCCATCACACTGCATGGTGTCTGTCATAGATGTGGAGATGTCCATGGCCGGTGGTTCCATAAGCTCGACAACAACATTAGGCAGTTCACCGGACTCAGAGAGATGGGAAGTGCCTGCCGCCGTGGTCACCAAAACCTCGTCATCATGTGCTGCCTCCAACTGAGCCTCAGGTGCCAAGGATGAGAATAGATCTGCAGGTACACTGGCCCCAGAGGATCGGAGATGTGCTCGTAACTGATGGACGGCACGGTTACTGTCCTTGCAGTATGCCAGTTCTAGTGAACGGTGAGTAGCTGCGTCGCATGTCTGAAAGCCTTGTGGATATACTGCGCCACAGCCAACTACCGCACAGAGCTGAGCAAGGTCAGAATGCACTGGATAGTACATGTCACGGTTTGAGGTGAGATTGACCTTGCAGTCATGGACCGCACAACATGGCTGACCTATGGAAAGGCCATCTCCCACCGCATACTGGGTCTTAACTATGCAATATCAGCAAATATAAAACTCTATGGAAATCTAAAGACATACCAAATGTACCATTCTCCTGTTCTCATATTCTAAAACATAAGTCACATGCGTGCGCCCACTCCTCTTGACCTATTCCTTCCATCGCTTTGTTCCGCTTAGCGAGAGGCACCGCAAGTCGATCCTTCTGTGATGCACCCAGAGCCGGAAGCTTGAGATGAGTTCCGTGCTCGGACTTGTCAAGTAAAAGTGAATAAAGGAAGAAGCTGTTCATGGCAACGTCTCCGGTCATCTCCAATGAGTACGGCCAATCCTTACACAGGCACGCCATTGCTTGCAGACCATACGCATGGGGGCTGTTTTGCATAGGGGAGTTTACATGGGCAAGAGATGTGTTATACATTCAGGTGCAATTGTTGGCTGACATCCTACCATACATGGGTCTACCAGATGCCATTTGTATCTAAGAATGGAAGAACATACCATGCAAGTGTGATAGTGTTTCCAAAGAGCTCCAGAACTGAAGAATCAACAAAGTAGTGGGTCGATACTTAGATAGTCGGAGGTGGGGCACTGCGGTAGTAGACCCGTGAGGAGTCCTCTCCCTTCTCAGTGAAGTAGTTGTGGTAGTAACAGCGGCGACATCCTACAATGGAGTGAGCAATATGCTGACATAAAAATGGATGTGCCTGCCTTCACAATATAGCGATGAAGTGAATACAGGGAGCGCACCATGTTGGAGGGTGAAGAGGGTGGCAGGATAAGGATTGGGCTGTGAGAGCATCACCGTCATGTTTGTTGGATGGAAATTACGGCAGTTTGGATTGAGGCAGACTCTTGTTGGTGGATACAGGTTTCGAAATCCTAGTGTAGAGCTGAAGATAGGGATGATAGTGAGAAATGAAGGACGTACCTATGTTTCGTGACAGCCCATGCTGCGCAAACATCTCTACATCCTCCATGCTCGCTGCCACTGCCATCTCAGACCAAACCGCCTGTCATGAACAGGGCATTATGAGCTACATATATAGTACCAGCCAAGTGTCAAGCCTAAGCTTGACATTGCGCCCTTTTGGTGTAGCTGGTTCAGTGGCTGGTCTGTTCCTAACACCGCCCTCCTAAATGCAAACCAGTACCAATGGATTTCTGTCTCACTCTTTTGGAGGGCCGCAGAAAGAAAGGCATGGATGTCGGTCAGGAGCGAGACAGGAGGGTCCGTGATGTCATGTTGGACGAACTCAATTTGAGGACGGACAAGTTTGGCAAGACGAACAAAAGAGATACATTCATCAAGGGATGTGTCGCCTAGATGTGGTGTGCTAGTAAGTAGAGTAGCGATGTCTTGTAACAACATGCTGAGAGCGAGAGTTTGAGCACGACAAGCGAGGAGGAACAAAAGCGAGATGGAATCATTATCTATTGATCCGTCTCAGTGGGCGCTTTCACTGGTGCCTGCCTTGGCCGAGTCACGTGTTCCGCCAGAGTCCGCCAGAGTCCGGCGGAGGTGTGCGGTCAGAGTAGGTTCGATGTTCTCCTTCAACCAGAGGGGAGCATAGCCGAGCGCAGTGCTGTCCCGGGTTGGTGTTATCTGTTGCGATTTGCTCACTATTCGATCTCCGCCACGGTCACAGAGGTATAGACGCTTGTACGCGCGCTTCCTCGCTTAGGCCGGCGCTGCCGATCTCCACAAACTGTGACACCTGGCCTCCGATTTGCTCCTGCAAGGCCACCATACCCTGCCCTAACTAGCAAAGGTGTGGAGCAAACATGTTGTGGCCTGTTGCTCCAGAGCGGTCAACGCGACCTAAAGAGGAGCGAACAATGGAGATGCGTGAGCGATCGACAAGTTGCGACTGGTCCAGCAAACTAGGCAGTGGGATTGCAGGGACCTGCAGCTTTAGTAATTGTCTACAATGTTGGTAGGGCATTGTAAGCACCCCGCGGGCTCCTATAGAATGTCGTAGTGCTCTGTAGGGACCTGTAGTATACTACGCGAATGGCTGTAGATCGTTGTAGTTCAACCACCGACAGATTGTAGAGCCTTGCAAGCCCTGTAGCATATCCTGTGTGAGACGGTAGGGGCCTGCAATTGGCCCACTGGAGCACTGTAGGAGACTCCCACCGCAATCCTACGGAAAGGATAATTATGACTGAGAAAAGAAAAGAATTTCGTCAAAGGGACTACGGCGTATATACACAATGATAAGTATACTACTGTATGTTGGGTCGGTACATGCTGAGCTAGGGCGATAGCCTGAGGAGGGGTGCGGAGAGGCAAATACTGACAGAGAGCGAAAATGGATGGCTGCCAACGCATCTTCTGAGGAACGAGGTTCCCTGAATGCCGCAAAATCAAGAGGGGAAGAGCGTGGCAACTCACAGGGTGCTCACCTAAATGTGTGAATGAGACTGTGCAGAACATACTACCTGCATCAGCAAAACTTGCACAGCTCTGGATGATCTGAGTAAGTCACATGCTGGTGGAGGCGTGACTCGGACTTGCAGTCGTGACGTTACCACCAGAGACCACGTGATGCTGTCACCTGTGACGGACGCGTCCGCAACGCGTCTGCCTCCACCGCCGCGCTCGACTCGCTGCGACCCACAGCCTGCCACCAACTTTTCCTATCCCAGGATCGCCTCCAAGTCTGTATCTTTTGGATTGAACTTGACCTGGGGGGGGGACTCCTCAACGCATTCTGACTCACTTCAACGGGCTGGCTGATCTCCCCTCAACACCAAACGATCCAGCACCATGTATATCAAGACTTTGACGATACAGGGGTTCAAATCCTGTACGTGGTTTACGTGACATCCCACTGCAACGTCTTTTAACTTCTCCAAGACCGTGACCAGACTCAGATAGAGCCATTCTCGCCCAGACACAATGTCGTAGTCGGCCGCAACGGTTCGGGCAAGAGTAACTTCTTCGCCGGTACGTCGAAGGTCACCTGCGAATCAAGCCTCCACTCAATTCCTTTCGAAATAAGCCATTCGATTCGTTCTCTCTGATGCCTATACTTCCATGTCTCGTGAGGAGCGGCAAGCACTCCTCCACGAAGGTATATCAACCACTCAGACTCTCTCTGCCTTCGGTGCGCATTATCTGTATTCACTCCACTGCCGCACGACGGGACCTCAGTTATCCCATATAATACAGTGGAGATCGTCTTCGATAACTCGGACAACCGCTTTCCTACCGGCCGCGACGAGGTCATCCTCCGTCGTACCATTGGCCTCAAGAAGGATGAATACAGTCTCGACAAGAAGAGTGCAAGCAAAGCCGACGTCATGAACCTTCTCGAGAGTGCCGGCTTCAGCAAGAGTAACCCTTATTACATAGTTCCGCAAGGACGGGTACGTACCCTCTTCCTCCACAAGCGTGCTCCGTTTCCTGACCCGTTATTCATATACTTTGCCATAGATCACTGCCCTTACGAATGCAAAAGACCATGAACGGCTCGCCCTCCTGAAAGAGGTTGCTGGCACGAAGGTGTATGAACAGCGCCGTGCAGAATCCCTCCGCATCATGGCTGAGACCGATTCCAAACGAGCCAAGATCGGCGAGCTACTCGACTACATCGACACCCGGCTAACGGAACTCGAGGAGGAGAAGGAGGAACTGAAGGAGTTCCAGGAGAAGGACAAGGACCGGCGCTGTCTTGAATATGCCATGCATCAGCGTGACCTCGAGGAGGTCGGTGCGGCACTGGAAGAGATTGAGGAGGAGCGCAGGGGCGAGCTTCATAGCGCGAACATCCGCCGCGAGCAGTACACGGACCGCGAGAAACAAGTACAGGTGAGTCTATTCCTATCCGCCACGCAGATTTGTGGTAAATATATGCATCGCGTTTCCATTGTAGAACCTTGAACGGTCCATCGCCCAAATCCGGACAAATGTAACCACTCTCAACCTCACTCGCCAAGGAACCCAATCTGAGCTTACAGACCTCATTCGCTCTCGTACCGAGCTTGAATGTACCATTGCCGATTTGCAGTTGGCCGCTCAGCGCGCTGGAGGGCGTCGCAATGCCTTGGAAGAGGAGCTCGCCGTTGTGGAAGGCACGATCACCGCTAAGGAACAGGAGCTCGCCAACATCATTCCAGAGTGGGACCGCGTTCGTGGCGAAGAAAACGCCGAAAGACGCCACCTCGATGAAGCTCGTGCCCGACTGGAGGCCCTCTATGCGAAGCGTGGCCGCCTCGACAAGTTTCGAACTAAGGTTGAGCGCGACCGGTATCTCAGAGCAGAGATCGCAAGCATGCAGCAGTTCCGCACAGGGCAAGCTGGTGCCCTCGCAGGGCTCGAGCAGGAGCTTGCTCGCGCTCAGCAGTCACTGGCGGAGGTGAACAGCAGCATCGATGCTACTCAAGCCAAGGCAGAGGACGCGCGGAAGCAAGTGCGCGAGCTAGGCGAAAAGATGGCGCAGCTCAAGGACGAGCAGGCGGAGAAGACAGAGCGGAGGAAGGAGCTATGGCGCGAGGACGCGAAACTTGAGTCGCTCGTGACGAATGCTGCCGACGAGCTGCGAGGGGCAGAGAGGACGCTTGCCAGCATGATGGACAAGGTGCGTAAACTCGATCACGCCTGCGTCTCTTGTTCATGAAAGGTATCGCAGGACACGGGTAACGGTCTCCGATCCATTGACCGCATTGTTGCATCAAACGGGAACTTTGACGGTGTCTACGGGCCACTATATCGTCTTTTCGAGATCACTGATGACAAGTTCAACATTGCTGTTGAGCTTACGGCTGGTAACAGGTCAGTAGACTTCTAGTAGAGTATCCCGCCGCTGGTGCTAAGAACCCGAACAGCCTTTTCCACGTCGTTGTCGACACGGACGAAACCGCCTCGCGACTTGTCGATATCATGATGCGCG
Organism: Ganoderma meredithae; assembly: GCA_022814645.1. Classification (NCBI taxonomy): domain Eukaryota; kingdom Fungi; phylum Basidiomycota; class Agaricomycetes; order Polyporales; family Polyporaceae; genus Ganoderma; species Ganoderma meredithae. The sequence continues at coordinate 3,629 of JAKLMY010000608.1, read as the reverse complement.
AAAAGAACGGCCGAGTGACCTTCATGCCACTCAACCGGCTCAAGCCCAAAGTTCCCCCCGCGCCAAACGCGCAAGACGCGATTCCGCTCATGGACAAGCTCCGCTTCGACGCCAAGCACCTGAAGGCATTCCAGCAAGTCTTTGGCAAGACCTGCGTGTGTCGTGACCTTACCATCGCCGCGGCGTATGTCAAATCGCACGGGATCAACACCATCACGCTCGATGGCGACAAGGTCGACCGCAAGGGCGCGCTCACTGGTGGGTACCACGACGTGCGTCGCTCGCGCATCGAAGCGATCCGTAACGTCACTTCATGGCGCACGGCGCACACCGAACACACGGCGCGCCTCCGCGAGGTCACGGCGACTATAGCGACTCTGGAGCAGGAAATCACGAAGGGTGCGGGCGAGCTCCAGACGCACACCGCACGCCAGGGCCAGGCCCGCGCCGTGCGCGAGAGCGTTGCGGAAGAGGTCGCGATGCTCCTGCGGGAGAAGGAGCGCCACGCGGCTCGCATCGCGCGGCTCGAGGGCGATATCGAGGAGCTCCGGTCGGAGCTTAGTGGCCTAGATGCGAAGGTCCAAGGCTTCCAGACAGAGCTGCAAAGCCCGATGGCGCAGAACTTGACGAGCGAGGAGGAGGATCTCATTGAAACACTTACTCGGGAGGTCGAGCAACGCCAGAGGGATTTGGTGGAGATCGCCAAAGAGAAGAATCAGGTACGCTGTCGCACCTCTTGAGCAGTGGTGCTGCTTGTGGCTGACATGGGATGTTCGGAGGTTGGAGGCACTAAGAACATTCTTGAGATCGAGCTCAACGAAGGCTTGGTTCGGCGCCGCGAAGAATTGCGGCTCAAGATTGAAGGACTCGGCGCATCTGAAGCGGGCGACGCGGGGTCAGAAGAGGCTTTGGAGTCAAAGACTCGTGAACTCAAAGCGTTGAACAACTCAATTGAATCCTTGCGAAGGAAGATCCAGGGTGAGTCCGTTGCCCCTGCAACCCCGCCACCGCATTAAACTCGTTGCAGAGACTGAGAAGGATGCCGAGAAGGCTAGCGCACAACTCCAGGAGCAGCGCCAGAAGCTGGAAGCACTGCAGACTCAGCAAGCGGAGGATGGACGGGGTATCTCCAAGCAACAGAAAAACACGGAGCGATACCTGGCAAAACGTCAGCTGCTGATGAACAAGAAGGACGACTGCAACCGCAACATCCGTGACCTGGGTGTGCTGCCGGAGGAGGCTTTCGAGAAATATACCAACGAGAAAATGGACCGAGTACGTCCTTGCTTATCCCACATATGTCCTTCCGGGAGCTCACTCATACTTGTCAAACAGCTCCTGAAGAAACTCCACAACGTGAACGAGGGTCTGAAGAAATTCGCGCACGTCAACAAGAAGGCCTTCGAGCAGTACAACAACTTCACGAAGCAGCGCGACCAGCTCATTCAGCGACGCGAAGATCTCGACAAGTCAGCCGAGTCGATCGAGGAGCTTGTCGAAGTGCTCGATCAGCGCAAGGATGAGGCCATTGAACGGACGTTCAAGCAGGTGGCCAGCAACTTCGAAGAAGTTTTCGAGAAGCTCGTTCCTGCTGGACGCGGTCGGCTTGTCATCCAGCGGCGCATCGATCAGGTTTGTTATCGTGGCGATTCGGTTTCACCATAATCTCGCTGATGTATGTCATAGGACGAAGAGGACGCTGAGGAGGCAGATGAGACACAGCAAAGTACCATTGATAATTATACCGGCGTCTCGATTCGGGTTCGTCTTTCTGATAACTGTGCCGAATTCCAGCTAACTCTTGTCGAAGGTATCATTCAACTCGAAAGTGGACGAAGGTTTGCGGATACAACAACTTTCTGGCGGACAGAAGTCACTGGTCGCCCTTGCAACAGGTCAGCCAGAATTGTCCGTCTACTATTATTTCATCAACTCATGCTTCTGCTAGTCTTCGCTATCCAGAAGTGTGATCCGGCGCCGTTCTACCTGTTTGACGAGGTACGTTGACAGGTCATTCAGAAGAACATGTCCTAAGCATGCTCCGTAGATTGACGCCAATCTCGATGCCCAATACCGGACAGCAGTAGCTGGTGAGCATCTTGTGCCATCGCATCTTGACACTACTAATTGCCCTCTTCTAGCCATGATTCACGACCTCTCCGCGACAGCCCAGTTCATCACGACCACCTTCCGCCCGGAAATGCTAAACACAGCAGACAAGTTCTACGGCGTCTTATTCAACAACCAGAAAGTCAGCACCATCCGGGCTATCCGGCGGGAGGAAGCCATGGAGTTCGTAGAACAAGTGCGTCGAATTGCTTCTGCTCATAGCATCTCCATCCCTGACACCCTTCGCAGGAGGCACAAGCGCAATGATCGTTCTTCTCGTTTTCGCATAATTGCGGTTCGTGTCCTCGAGTTATGTTTGTTGCTGTCGTCGCTATCGTTATGTCCTTTGTATCGCATGTAATTGTCCTGTCTGTATCACTTTTGGCAATCTGATGTGTTTCCGTTTATATGACACCAGTTGTCGACCTTAGGTAGCGTCCGACAACCGAATGGCCCTCAGGGACATCGATTCTTGCTGACTCAAATACGATGACAACATCTCTCCCGGTCAGCGCCCACCCCGGTCCGTGCGTGGGAAGAGACAGATGAGGGGTGTATAAAAGTCCAGTGCGCTCGCTTGCAACCTTCAGACGATTCTTCCACGATCATAAACGCCTATGACGGGAACTCATGCAGCGAGATGAGCACGACGGTCTTCGGACTGTCGGCGTTGACATCGCTCGTTCGGCTATCCACCTTGTTACTTTCAAAGGGACGGGCAGTTCTAAAGCTGAGGCGTCTTATTTTCGTTGCAGGAACAGTATCGTTGTTTTCTGCCCGTTTGTCCTGTCTGTACTACACACAGTGCCAATATATCTCTCTTCGCAACCTCGCTCAGTTCTGTGCCAGAGCCCCCTACAGACGAACTACAGCTAAAAATTACGTGGCAGTATTACTTTGCGACTGTTCACGTCTTCCCCACACGGCCTGCTTAAATTTTTCATACAACAAGGTGAGCCCTGGTCTATGGATCACTGGCCCGACAACGTAGATGCACTAATTGAATGAAGCAAGGAACTAGCCGCCTTGTATGCCCCAGCCAAAGACTCCACAGTATCATCGTTTGCAAGCTGCGCTGTGTAGTCCTGTGGGGCATACGTTCCTGCGGCTCTCGCCTTAGGCTTTCCTGGCGAGCCCCTCCCTCTGGAGCCTGACAACAAAATTTCGAGGTCCAACCCGCCACAGGCCAGCGAAGCGTGCCGGCTGGTACTGCCGCCCGCGGCGCGATGGGTCTGCAGCTTCACTGAACGCAACGCTAGGTCTTGTGGCGAGCATCGCGCGCGGAAGTCCTCGAGCAGCTTCGAGACGTCATCCACCGTGATCCACTTGTTGGGCGCGATATCGCAGTACGTCCAGATGTCGTGTGTGAGCGTGATGGAGCGGAGTGAGGGGCACTGCTGGGCTAAGGAGTGGACGATCTCCCGATGGTTGTTGCGGTTGCCGACATCGGAAAACTAGAGAGAGCCCGGTATGCCGAGATAGAGGTGATCGGAATTTGCCAGTAAGCCACCCATTAGAAG
>JAKLMY010000607.1:0-10333 GCA_022814645.1 Ganoderma meredithae | reverse complement strand
GAGGATCGGTGAAACATAGCTACTCGGTCGACATCATCGCCATGCAGGTGGCTGTCGAGAAGGGGTTCGTGGGGGACGCCTTCTAAATGTCGCATTGATAGTTCAAGGAAGTTAGGACTACACGGTGTACACACAATAGGAACGGATTTAGTGATGGCTTATAGGTGAAGAGTGTCATGAAAACACGTAAATCGAGGAAGTAGCTCTATGCAACCACTTCAGAGGTACGCTCCCGGTGCGTAGTCCTTCGGTGGATGACCTCTAAACAGAGATTGAAAGAGTTATCCGACGATCCTGGTGCGGCATCGAGCCCGAGCTGAAGGGTCACTTCGCTGCCTAGCGGATCGACGAGCTCGAAGTCCGGGAAACCAGATTGAGTTTCCCACCATACCTGATGGCATGGCCGTGGAGCATCGGAGTCGTTCTGAGCAGTGGATAGGGTGGCGTCTAGGTGGAAGTCCCATATTGCAACGCGAAGGCCCTCCTGGGAGACGAAGCTGTCCTGCGAGTACTCGAACTCCATTTTGAGGGTGTGGTCGTCTCTAGAGAGGAAGAGGCAGTATGTAGAGGGGGAGGTCTGGGTGGGGTTGCGAAACGCAATATCGTATCCTTGCTTTTGAAGGACAGAGAAGGCCCATGGTGACAGGGCCATCTTGAACGCCCTCGACATGATAGTCGGGTTCGGACTGGGCGATACGATGCGTTGCTGGTGGGGTAGATAGATCGCCTTGTTGGTGATGTCGGAGCGGAACTGTGTCAGCTGGCTGGGTGAAAGGGTAAAAGACTTTGGGTAACCACCGTAGCGCTGTGCTTGGGTGATCGCAACAAAGCCAGAGTGCAGCTCCTCTACTTGAGAATGGAGGGATCGGACCACATGGCACACGCGGGCCAGAAGGTGGCCTGGCCGACGAGAGTGCTCACAGGCCAAGAGAGCAAAGCACCAATCGGAGGCACGACTACGCTCCTGGTAGTTTACGGACCAGGATGGTAGACATAGTGAGATAGGAAGGATGGGGACCTGTAAACGTGTGCCATACGGAGATGAGGCGTATTCCGGGAGAGGAACATTGGAGAGGCCGAGGCGACGGAGATAGGCATTGTGTGGAACGGGGCGAATCGATCCGGACTCCAAAAACTCCACCGGGGATGCGGCAAAAAGGGATCTAGTAGAGTACTTTGTGAGACATACAAACCGCCGAGGGTCCAGCAGCGCGTCCTCTGACTCCGGCAGCGGTTCCAGATAGGCATCACCCCAGGCGAAGAGACTCTGGTCGGGGATCCGCTTGAGGATCTCCTCTTGCAGTCGCCGGAAGGCGCGGGTACCTTCGCCGTAGAGAGTGGACATGTTGATATCGAAGATGCCCAACAGCGAATATGCTTGGTCCTCTACCCTCGTCGTCGCTCGTTCGGAAGCCCAAGACATCCGTTCCGCCACACCGACCTCCTCGAGCGACTTCTGGTGGAGTAGAACAGCTTGGTCGATACGCGTAGCTTCCTCGACAACTGCTGCCAACGTCGCCTTCGTCCCAAGTGCGCTCCACTGGTCCGACAGGAAGACGACGAGGCGTGGAGCGATCAGCTCCTGCAGTGTCCATCCTCGCGTGAACCATCTGCTTCGACGGAAAGCGGAATCCTCGGCGTCGGGCTCGTCGTCATCCGGGACATCTGCAAGCCATGCATAGCAGATGGTGGCTCTGCTGTACCAGAGATACATGGAGTTGATCGCTTCGGAAAGCTCCGTGCTGCTGGACTTGTCGATGCAGCAGGAGTCGATCCAGATGTAGCGATATCCGTGCTCGCGCGCCACGGCGCACGCCATACGGATCTTAAGAGAGATCCTGGTGTCGTCCCAGAAGGAGCTGGCACGCATAGTATCGGCCGATGAGCTACCCGATGGAGATGAGGGTTCGGATGGGGAGAGGGCCTCTGGCTCAGACCAGGTGACGGACCGGTGCAGGCTGAGGTGATCCATGGCTGAGGTGGCGGAACCGAGATCGGGAAGATCCTCTCCAGTAAAAGCCTTGCGGAGCTTCTGCAGCTCTCGATAGGTTTGCTCTCCATTCGGATCCCACGTGTGCGAGAGAATGGCGTAGCGAAGATCGGTAAGATCGGTAAACTCTGCGAACTGACCGGTCTCGGTCTCAAGTAATCGCATAATCTATGAGACTATTCGACGAGCTATATGCGCCATATATTAGCTGAAAGCCTCACTGAAAACCGAGATCAGACGAACTTGAGATGCAGTCATCCGTTGAAACTCTCAGCCGCTGGTACTTCGGGGTGTTGCAGTAGTGGATGCGAGGTCCTTTCAGGCCAAAGGTCTATGCTTTTGAGTGTCAGCTTGAATCCATGTTTTCGGGCATTGGATAGAACTCACCCCAAGAACCTCTCACTCTCCTGGCACCTCGGGGGGCAACATCTGGATATGCCAATCGACGGTGCGGAGTGTTAAGGCGGTACGACACTGCCTCGCCACGTGCGGCTAGTACCTCCAAGGACGGCTGCGGGTGAATGAGTAGAGGTACTCATCACTAGCGATATCCTTAGCTTAGAACGGGCTTGTACAAATGTTGCCTGGGGGCGATGGAGTCGTACACGAAGGATTCAAGGACGAGAGCAGAAGGGCATCAGGAATAACCTTGCAGGGTGGTAAAGTGGAACTTGTATTCCTGTAGCAGGCGCCCGACAGTTTGCCATTGGCCATGGAGACGTTGCTATTAGAGCAACTTTGGTGCCGAGCACTTTTCTTCAAAGCAAATGCCCCAGCATCTACAAGTCGCGACCATTGAAGCACTCTCTGCCTTACCGCCACCGCTTTCAAAAATGCGCTGTGCACCCACAGTACGTGTTGCATGCTGCGCCTCTCGGATTGTCTCAAGGTCCCGACCACTGTACTTGTACAAAGTAAAAATCATAACGAGGCATAAAGTCGTAACGGATAATTAACTAGACTGAAATAATACAGCATACTTCGAGTTAGATATGTTTGCATCAGTCACCAATACTCGCAGGGCACACGAGAAGAAAACGAAAGGAATTGGACAAGAGGATCTTGTGACAGAGTCAGAAGGACAGTCGAGCCAGGTATGCCACGAACACCTGCATGTCGCGCACCCAGAAATCTGACCCTAAGACGACCACTCAGAGCTCAATACTCTTCGTCCTCCTCTTGAACCGTGCCGGCGAGACCCGCCCACCGACGTCCACCCAGCGCAATGTCCGCCGCCCAGTCCCCGTCCACGCTCGGCCGGGGCTTGAAGCTCTCCCTTCTGGCACGGGACGCCTTCTTCGCCACCACCGCAGCCGCTGCAGCGGGCACCCCATATCGACTTGAGCTATACGTCGACGAGGATAAGGCAGATGTTGACATGTACGACACGGTGCGATGCGACGGCTGGTACGCAGCATGGCTCGCCCCGAGCTGCTGGACGGATGGCACGCGACCATGCCCCAGCCCGTGGTGCGCCGTGCCCGGTTTCGGCACTGGCATGGCGAGAGGGAGGGGGCGGGGAAGGGACGAGCTAGCGGTCGTTGGCGTCTTGCCTGGCACAGGGATCTTCGTCGGGGAACCGACGCGGTTGAGGCTCGGACCCCGGTGGCTGCCAAGGGGGGCACGGTTCGTGTGGACAGAGGTGGCATCGCCAAGGCGCGGACGCTTGTTGGGCACGGATTGCGAGCTACCTAGGGTGGAGGCGGGACGGATGGCGGGTGTAACAACACCCGATTTACTGTGTCCGGACGTAGACGGCACAAGGTGGTTGGTGGAGTTAGGCGTGGTGGCGCGTGGAGGGACTGAGCCTGCGCGGCCCTTGGCGCGTTTGTTGTCATTCTCCTTGTCCGCCGCGCTCACGGTCTCGATGAGGAACTGCAGCATGCTAATGCCGTGAACGAGGAATAGGTGGCCGGTTTCAGCCTCCCACGTAGGTAGCGATACAAGCAGATCCTGTTCCAGCTACAACGTTCTTCAGTGCAGCGGCGGAAGGCAAAATCTCGACAGAACTTACCCGTGGTTTCTCCTTTGTGACACGTTTCCGCATCTTCTCCTCTCGAAGCAGTCGCCCAGGGTCTCTGGGACCCCGGCCTAGCAACCGACTTTGGTCACTAGCGGCGGCTGCAAGTTCTTTCTCGTCTTCGCATATGTCGAAATACTTCTTGATACTGTTGAGAAGAGGGCCCTTAAGTCGACGCTCATCCTTCAGCCGTTTAATCTCTTCCTCGTGGAGGGATAGAAGCTCCTCTGTGTGCTCCTCTGTGGCAAACATGACCTAATCAGTACACTGACACGACAACGACTGAGGGTGGGATGATCTCACCATCCACAAAAGGCGCGAAGTCGGCGCGTTCTTCCTCGCCCACCATGAGGTCATCCCACAGTTTCGTAATCTCTGTGCGCGCGTTCTCGATGAATGTGCCCATGCGCTCGCGCTTGAGTTCGAGCATACGCTCCAGCTCCTCCTCGTACGCTTTGATGGTCACATCGGTGGTCCCACGCTGCGCTTCGACAAACGCGTCCATGTCCGCATCCGTCACACCGAGCCTCCGCCAGAGCGCCTCGAGTTGGTCGTACATCGTCTGAATGTGTGCCTCGCGCCGCCTCTTGGTCTCTTCGAGATCTGTACGGGTAGCTTCCGCCCATGCCATCAGCGCCGGAGTTGGCTCGACGCCTTCAAGACCGATTGCAGTATTTGAGTCCGGGAGGTCCTCGTCGGAAAGCTCCTCCATTCGGGCGACAAAATTTGCGAAGACCCGTTGGTGATTGGTCTCGGTGGTGTGTGGCGTGTCATCGGACAAGAACAGGAGGGGAGTAATAGGCTTGAGGCGGCATGCGGGTGTTGGTGTCGACATTGGGATGGACATCGAAGTGGAAAGGAATGGGTCTGAGTGGGCTCCCCGGTTACCGCAAGACGAACCAGGGCGCGGAAGGGGAGGCAGGCCAAGGGTAGAAGAAGAGGCGCTAGGGAGATCATCAAGAGAGGGAGGTGTGATTCCCAGTTCGGTGTATAGCCAATCTATTTGGACGAAGTTGGCGGAGAGTTGATGTAAACGCTTGGCCTAATGAAAAGTTAGGGGTATGCAAAGTCGCTGGCTGCCACTGCTACTCACAACTTCACCCTTTCCGCGGACCAACTCCTTCTCCAATTTGGAAAAGCGTTCTGGTGTCACGTCCCTATGGGATGTTGAGTCGTACTCGTCTTCACCAACAGCAGGAGTGGGCTCGAGGATGTCAGAGGAGTAGAAGTCGCGACCGAGCGTATTTGCTAGAGAAGTTATTCTACTTGTAATGTTGAGTAGTTGCTCCAACTTCGTGTGATATTGCTAAACAAAGAGTGTCAGCGACTTTTTGTGTCTCAGGCGCATATCGATGCAGAACACGACTGTTACACACTAGCCAGCCACCCTCTGAGCGAAAAGGGGTCCCCATGGCCACTTTTGCAGGATGTGCATACTAGCAACGAACATAAAACACTCACTTGTCGTAACTTCTCCTGATATTCGGAAATAAGTTCGAAACGGCGAGGAAGAACTTGTTCCTTCCTAATCTCGCCTACGCTGGGTCCTGAGGACTTGAGGTGGTTGCCCAAAGCATTCCCATATCGCAAACAGTCCTCCTCCACTGTGCTGCACTTCTCCATCCACTCATCTACCTGTTTCCGCCGCAAATCAATCTGACTTTCTATGCATTGGGTGAGCTGTTGCTGCAGTGCGGATAGTTCGTCGTGGAGAGCAGTTGGGGGCAAGCCGAGCTGGGCGTGGAGAGTGGGAAGCAGCTGTGTCTGAGACTGTAGATGTGTGTGCAGCGAGTTCAAGAGGGACGTTATCGTGGTGGACATGGTCGCATCCGCGGTCGTCGTGGAGGTGGTCAAAGCTGGGGGCCGTGTTCAACTTTCGGACCGCGTCGCGAACTGCATTTTGTCACGTGATGGCGTCGCTCCAGCCCAAATCGTGTTCCACGTGGCTTTGCTTGGCGTCATTTGGACTGTGGCACACCCAATCTGGAACCAAGACGCTACACAACGCCAACGACACACGCCCTTCCGCCTCAAATTCAAGGTGAGTACGTTCGTTTGGGCTCTGGAAGGCTGGTGGACCATATCATTGCATGGAGAGGTGTTTTGGGAGTATGCTGATAGGCGTAACGTGCCCATTTCGGCCGTTTGGGAGGATGGATGGCGGGATGGAATAGCGGATGACGGATGGCTGAACCGATCTCGCTCGTTTGGACGCTCTCTGACTTTGCTCTTTGGGTCGCACATTTCTACTCAGATGGTATGTCGTATTCATGTCTTGTCACATATCTTATGCTAATGAACGTTTTGGGGAGTGTAGAAGCTCGAAATCGACTCATTCTCCGGCTTCCGTATTTATCCCAGCAGGGGCCGCCTTTTCGTGCGCGGAGACAACAAGGTCCGTATCTACCTTCAATCCTTTTCAACCTTGTGTTTCCTCGTTTCCTATTCTGCTTGCTCATTCATGCCTCCAAAGATTTTCCGCTTTGCCAACTCCAAGAACGAGTCACTCTTCTTGCAGCGCAAGAACCCCCGTAAGATCGCCTGGACCCAGGTGTACCGTCGCATGCACAAGAAGGGTATCACGGAGGAGGTTGCCAAGAAGCGTTCTCGCAGAACTGTGAAGCATCAGCGTGGTATTGTCGGTGCCGACCTCTCTGCCATCGCCGCACGGAGGAATCAGACTGCCGCTGTCCGTGCCCAGCAGAGGACCGCTGCCATTCAGAAGGCTAAGGCTGAGAAGAAGGCGAAGGAGGAGAAGAAGGAGAAGATCAAGGTGCGCGGCTCGATTTATATCGTCTAGGCTTGTTTTGACGACTCGCCGTCCTTCAGCCCGCCCACAAACCCGTATCGACTGCCCCCCGCGTATCGAAGCAGCAGATGAAGGGTGGCAAGGGTGGCCGCTAAAAGTGTACACCCTCCCGTTTCCCGCTTTCCATGTTACATGCTTTCGACCCTCCACCTTGCACAAAATGTATGAGTCTAGCATGCCTCCCTATGTCGATGCTCCCTTGCGCATGCCTGATGTCGTTGTAAGTTACTGTTGTGTGGAATCCTTGGATGTTTGGCAGCTGGGTGAATGTAACATTTTGTGCAAACGCGCGAAATGGCCTTGCCTCTTCATGTCATGGTCATCTGCGTTCTTCTAGGTGTGTCTAATTTGTTTGCCTCCCGTGGTGAAGCTTTGAAGCTTATAGTCCTGCAGGACACAGAAGATCGGTGTAGAAGTCTCTTCCTTGGTCCATCCCGACCGGATTAGCCTCGGCTGACCTTAAGGCTCTTATTCGTCGGTCATATTCCGCACACCGAGGTTGTCATTTTCGACTGCTCAACAATGAAGTGCGATCACCGAAAGTCCTACCGCCAAGGTCCTCCCCCGAGCGCATCTCTTGCCTGATAATGGCGTGGTCCAGGGAAGTCGAGTGCATGATCAACCAATATGTGATTTTGGTTCTTGGACGGCTCGCGGCAAGTTTGTTCAATTTTTCCGGGCGGACGAGCTTCGGAAAATCAGCTGTGGCGGCACTGTGACCTTCTCACGGCGTCTGTATGGTGCACACTACCAACCGCGCGCTTTTTCCGTTGCTTTTTCCGTTGTGGAACACCTCCTGCCAAGGATGGTGACCGAGAAGTCGCCATCATGCCGGACCCCGTATAAGTATGCGATGCCCCCATCGATGCACCATATTCCTCGCGGCTTGCCTCGCTCCCCGGAGATCTGGGTGAACCATGGTCAACTTCACCATCCTCGCTGGGGGATACACCTCCTTCGTCGTGGCCTATCTATTTAACTCAGACACTAACTCGCTCAGTGTCCTGAACCAGTCTCCGACGGGAGCCAACCCGTCCTGGATCGCCCTCCACCCCACGAACAAGAGCATTTTGTAGTACGTCACAGTCGTCTCTACACATTTGACCATCGGATTCAACTACTTGCAGTGCTGTGAATGAAAACTCAAGTGGTGGCTTGCAAACCTTCACGATCAGCCACGAGGGTGCCCTCACTGGCCCCATGGACACAATCAGCACAGAGGGAGACAGCCCCGCCTTCACAACCCCATTGTCTACTGGCCAGGTCGCAGTAATGAATGTAAGCGATCTCCTCCCTTTCTAAGACCTGCATCGCTATAGTGCCGCGAACAGTACGGCTCTGGCAACGGGCTCATCGTCCCCACGGAATGCGAGGACCCTCTGCTGTTCGACTCCTCTTATACGCCTATAACCTTCGACGCGGCCGTATCTCACCCGCACATGGCCCTTGAGCGTGGAAATGAGGTGTTTGTTCCTGACCTTGTGAGTGACAGTAATGGCTCTTACTCCTGCAGAGGGACGCTGACTTTCGCGAAGGGGGCGGACAAAGTTTGGAGACTCGTCGAAGACGGTGCTCCTGGTGTGTTCAAGGTCCAAGGCCAGATTGATCAACCATCTGGAAGTGGGCCTCGGCACATTGCAGTCAGAGGTGCGTTCTTGACCACGATAACGGCTCACCGGCACATTATGACCCAATTCACCCCTTAGGGAACACGCTCTACACGCTCCACGAGCTAACGAGCACACTGACGGAGCAAGAGATCCCGCCCGCGCCGAACGGCACCACCGGCCCCCTCATCGCGAGCTTCAACATCACGCCTCCCGGACTTCCCGAGGGCGCCGCGATGGCCGCGGGGGAGATCCTTGTGACCGAGGCGTCCCCGCCGTTCCCAGAGCCGTTCATCTACGTCTCGAACCGCAACACGGGTGTGCAGGATCCGCGCGGAGACGCGATCACGATCTTCCGTGTGGAGCCGAAGCTCGAGCTCCTCGGGTACGTCTTCACGGAACTCGACCAGATCCGCGGGATGCAGCTCGGCGGGCCGGAGAAGGAGTTCTTGATCGCGAGCGGGGTGGCCGGGAGCGCGGGGACGATCATGCTGAAGAGGACGGAAGGCGGGAGGAACTTGAAGCTCTTGACGAGGAACACAGATATCCCGACGAGGACGAGCTTCGTATGGTTGGATTGAGCGCACGAGGGAATAGCTCGAGCTCTGTTAAGTCTTGCACGCCGTTGCGAGCCCAACCGCACCATGATAGCGACCTTACCAAGGTGATCATGCTGGAGTTTGGCAAGATATAAAAATTGCTCGGCGAACAAGTACTTACAAACTTAGCCCTGTCGCCGCGCTCGGTCGATTTCTCCAAGCACAGCCTACCGACTTTTGACCGACTTGGACAGAAGTTGGGCTGGGCGTGATGCGTGACACCTGAAGCAGTGACGACGGCAATTTAAATCAGTGAGTCACGCGGCCATGCGCTCAACCGAGGTCAGGGCCTGCTTCGAGGTCTTTCTCTGTGGCTTGAAGTCTGTTGACGTCGTGTCTCCCATCCCTCCTTGTCCTCTTACCACCACCATCTCAATCAGATGCCCATTGCTCTACTCACTATCTGCTGTCTGAACCCCCCCTCCCCCCCTCCCTCCCTCCCTCTACCACCCGTCCACCTATCCCGAGGACCTCTTCAACACCTACCATGAGCCATCATCATCCCAACCGTCCTGCTCCTACCACCAATCAAGGCGCTGCTGATAGGGCAATCCCTCATCCCTCTTCAGTCGATCCCATCGATCGAGCCTCTCATGAATGCACCATGCTTGGCTCACAGATTCAACAGATTTGCAGTGGCGCATCATTGTCGCCACCTCTTCTACCCTCTCAGCCAGATGAGCTCCGATGAGCTCCTATCCTATGGGACTTGCAATGGGGAGTTTGAAGACTGTATCGATATCGATCAATCTGCCCTGGATCAACCCATTCCACATGCTCCCAGCCCTGTGTCCACACTCCTTGCCACACATACTCTGGCAAGCATGTCCGCCTCAAAACCAGATGAACCAGTGATTGTACATGTTGCAGATACCACCCTCCTGTACACACCCGCTCCAAGCTACCCCTCTACAGAGGCCTCAGCTGATGAGGCCCGGGCCCCTGTCTCACCCCAGCTCCAATCCGAGGTTAGTGCTGTCACGGGCCTCTCGTCCACATCTGCTCTCCCTGCTTCCACTGAATTGGACTCTGAAATGTCTGATGCCACCCCCTCTATCACCACAGTGGAACAATTCCTTGATATGTCTCAAGAAACCTGCCGCAACTCCTCGCTCACACTCTGTGACTTGGCAGTTGGGACTGAAGAAGTTCCCAAATGGAACTCCAAGAAACACTACATTCCTGCTATCTCTACCAAGTTTGGTGCTGACTACGGGCTGGCAGAATGCTGCATGTCATGAACAGGGCATTATGAGCTACATATATAGTACCAGCCAAGTGTCAAGCCTAAGCTTGACATTGCGCCCT
>JAKLMY010000606.1:0-10377 GCA_022814645.1 Ganoderma meredithae | reverse complement strand
GATTGTCTCATATTGTCTCAGGTCACAATTAAGTCACAATGTAACATGGCGTCCCACAGGTCAATGCCCCCGGTGAGTTGTACTGGTGGCTGAAGTTGAAGCCTGAAAGGGTCTCACATGCTTACCGTCGAGATTCGGAGAACCAGCGATTCGTGCACCGATGTTTTATATGGCCACACGTCGCCGCTGTCGAGTTACATAGATCACGGTCTTGAATGTGTTGTAAACTCGTAGAGATACAGATAGGTGCTGAACGTAAGGGGTGATGACCAGGATGGCCGGCAGGCTGGTGGGCACGCTCTGGAGGCGCCTGAATGAAGCGCCGTAGGAGGGCGGCTGGGGATCGTGCTGGGATAGTCGAGAACGACTTGAACAAGGGCCCCTCTGTTCCGCTTCCTCTCATTCCCCTTCGCCACCAAGTTCTTCACCGTCCCGCTCTTCTGACAGCCATGCCCGACGTTGTCGCCATGCGTCCCGCTCCGCCATGTGTTTACAACATCCCTTTGGCTCTCGACCCCGCTCTCCTCCACACACGAGGCCCCCTCCTCATTTCGCCAAGAATCGGAACGCGAACCTCTTTGAAGATTGTCACCACTCGGTCTTAGGACCCATGCCGGTTCAGCAATTCATAGACCACTTCCTCCCTATGCCCCTTGCAGGCGATAAATCCAACATGTTGGACAGCTTGGACGCCTTCAAGTCTCTCCCTGTTCGTGGGACGGAGGCATCCGAGATATATACGCCCCTAGTGAGTTGATTATCGTGCCCTTTTGTACCCCTTTCCTCATTCGTTTAGGTCACAGCCCTCAACAGGTGTATCGAACGCAAGTCACGTTGTCCGGGGTTCGTATTCGAGGTTGTTGCCACTCGCAGCTCACATCCCAAACGACCAGGCTACCCCACATCTGCTGTTACACCCCCGAAAACTCCATGCTTGTGGAACACTCAGACCCCACATCACGAGTCGAGTTTGGATACACAGAGCTCTTCATTGACATACAACTAGACCCCACGCTCGACTTCTTTGTAGACCCTCCATCTGATTCCGAACCTCCCCTCCGTCTTCCCCACGACTTCCTAAAACGTTCATACGATGAAGACGGGAGACTTGTGATCGACCTAATCACAACTCTCGGCCAGCACCTTGCATATGCCGCTGAGGTTCTCGCTCGCCAACCCCGCACCTTCCTCTTCACTGTCGCCTTGTCGGGATCACGAGCCAAACTCCTTCGCTGGGATCGAGCCGGTGGCGTGGCGACCGAATCGTTCGATCTTCGTGAGCAACCCAACCTGCTATGTGAATTCCTGCGGCGGTTTTCACAAACTACTTGCGTCGGACGTGGTCATGACACATCCGTCCAACCCGCCACGGAACATGAGGAGAAGTTGTTCCGGGAAGTCATTGAGCGCCACGCCCGTTCGCAGCTGGACAAGGACGACGCTGAGGCCCTCAAGAACGCCATAGCAGAGCACTATAAAGCTGGCCACGTCTATGTCGTCGAAGTCGCGCATTAGCGGCCTAGTCGAAAAAATGAGGGAACACGTCGGTATCTTGTCTCTCGCCCCTTGGTATCCTCGCTTGGGCTCGTTGGCCGAGGCACGCGTGACTATTGGGCAGCAGACACAGCGACTCGGACTATCGTCTTCATTAAAGATACCTGGCGCTTCCGGGACTTGCCTGAACTGGAGGGGGACACTCTCGAGCATCTCAATAGTCTGAATGTACGCTTCGTTCCATCTGTTGTGTGGTATGGCGACGTACATGGTTGTTTGAATATCCATCACGAACCCCACGAAACCTCTTGTAAGTATAAATTTCGTCGCTGTCAACGGAAAGTGCCAACAGACGTCGCATTATAGATAAGACATTTCAGGACACCGTAACCCACCAGATGATGTCACAAGAGTGGGTATGCCCCTTCAAGGGCGAAAAGCCACGTGCAGCAAGGAGAAGGCATCATCGCTTGGTGTCGGGTACGGTCGGGCACAGCTTAAATCGCCTTCGTGGCACGGATCAATTACTCCATGCAACATATGATGTCTATACTGGTGAATATTCGAACTTATGTTGTCATATGTTACACTGCTGACTGCAGCCTCGTATCCAGCAATGAGAGATGTACGGGAAAGGAACTCCCGTATACATCGGGACATCAGCATTGGCAACGTCATCTTGGTCAAAGAGGAAGGCGCGGCTTTGCGAAGAGGGTATCTTATTGACTGGGAAACCTCTTGTACGGTGGACAGTGCTGGCGCTGCGACGCAAGCTGGGCGTGTGGTGAGCTGATTTCGATTTGTGATTTGTGTTACCAAGGCTGACTGGTTGTACACAAGGGGACCTGGCAGTACCTATCCATCCGGATGCTGAGCGCACATGAGGGGCACAACGGCAGGGCAACATTCCAGGATGAGATGGAATCTCTCCTTTATGTCGTCCTACACAGTGCGCTGCTGTGGCAAAAACACAATGCCGTAGAGAGGCAGCTAACCAACATCATCACGGAGATGTTTGATAGATCTAGTGAGTGTTCCGGAGGGGTCAAAGACGGCGGGGACGCAAAGCTATCGAACGCCGAAGAGCGGATCTACACGCGCACCGTGAAGTTCGAGAACCGCGATCTCAGCGAGTGGCTGAACACCGTGATGGACTTCCATTCGCCCCCACCTCGCCTGCAGGCTGAGTACAAGGATAAGTGGTCCCATCCAGAACAGCTGGATGCTTACTGGCGCAATTTCCTCCAGACGCGCACGCTCGCTCACAACAATCGCACCGACAACAAACTCGAAGAGTACGACCTCTACGACTCCATCACGCCCACGCCCTCCCCGTCTCCACCGGACATACTGGTCCCGCGGCGATCGAAATCGCCCCCTCCAACGTCCCCTCGCTTGGGCAAGAGGAAAGCCGAACAGTTCGAGGACGAGTCTTCGGGGTCGCAACCAAAGCGGGCACGAACAGAGAAACCACCCTCTGCGAAGGTAGACGGTGTCCAGCCAACTTCTGCACAACCCGATGCCGTGCAGCCAGAAGCGGTGCCGTCAACGTCGTCGGTCCTGCCGGACTCCGTGCGACGAGCCACCGTGCAGCCTGCGGCTATAGCGCCATCTCAGGAACCGACCCCGCCCGCTCCTCTCCGACGCAGTCCGCGGAAGCATGCGAGCAGCCAGCCTAAGCCTTCGACCAGCGGGAGTAAATCCCGAAAGCCACGCAGGCGTTCTATACGATCTATCCAGACACTCGCGGTGCATGGCTTATGCCTCTTGCGTTTGTTTTCGTCTTATGCTTTCGAGCGCCGCTGTCGTGTGTAAATGCTGTTGCTGCAACGTGCTTATTGTACCTCCATCATTTACTGCGAAGTCTGCGTGTGCGCATGTGCGAAGTGACGTCACAAAGCTCACAGACTACATCCGAGTCGACGGTCAGGTATCTACCGCGCCCCCGGAGGAAACTCTCGGCCTCAAGCGTCTGACAGCCCGTCAACAAACTTCATCAAGCACAGGATCCCTTCGAGTCTCGACCTGACAAACAAACTGGCAGTGGTGTACCGTGCCAACCCTCGGCGCCGTCCTTTACACTCGTGGCTGTTTTCCTTCCCTGCCCATATTCCTGTATGGCCCTGCCTTCACCCGCTCCCAGCCCCCCTTCATAGTCATCTCCTCCTCAGCTTAGACCACGAACGTCCTGAAACAACTGCGACTGCCACCCGCTCACGCTACCCGTGTCCACCACCCTGCCGAAACCACCATGCCACCACTCCGTCGATACTGGCATCGTCTCCCCCAGATCGCTGCCCGAGCACAGTGGAAATGCAAGTCCATGCTACTGACAGCACTCGTACCCTGGTCCAGATCCAAGCACTGAGTTCAGTCGCAGTGCTAGCACACCACAGATCATAGCAAGACTGGGAAGGATCTCATGCAGACGTCCAACAGCCTCACAAAAAATAGGACTAGAGACGTGAACGGTGGTAGGTCGCGACCCCACAGCCCGCGCTCCCAGCCCTGGCCAACCCCTGATATCCCTCACTCCAAGCCTGTGAACGAAGCACGGAACAAACGCAAAGTTTATCTCACCAATGAGGAAGACTGGAGACACAGACGGCAGGTCGCCATCCCACCACCCGCCTCTCCAGGCTTCCCGGAGTCCAAAGTCAAATGCCCTAGCCGAGAGCCCAAAGTCCAAGTCAGGCCCCGCCAGAGTCCAGCTCAAACCAGAACGACCTCGCGCTCGCCAACAGGATCAACAAGCCAGAAGGGAGGCTCAGCCACACACGCCCGCGCCACGGTGTCCAAGACGGTCGCGTACGTGTCGAGGTTGAGGACGCTGGCGGTCGCAGCGGGCTCGTCGGCCTTGATATTGGAGGCGTCCGAGGCGGTGTCTTATTTAACCATGTGGAGGGAGAAGTCGAGGCCAGTCGTATCGATGTTGAGGATGCGGTAGACGGTCGATGCCATGTCGGTCGAGGCGGTCGAGGGAGCCGAGTCGGAGCGGTCCAGCGAAGTCCAGTCGAAGTCGTCCAGGATCGTCTTGTCGTTGTTGGCCAGAATCGTCGTGTCGCTGTCGGGCATGATAGTCGTGTCGTTGTCGGTCGAGTCGGTCGAGTCTGCTTCGGAGAGGTCGATCCAGTCAAAGTCGCAGGCCTCGTCTTCCCACGGCACATCTTCCTCCTCGTACTCCTCCCGAATCGTGCAGAGGGTGGTGCCAGTACCCACTGCGCCGATCCAGTCGGCGACGACTTGGTCGACGATCGGAGAGTCCGATAACTTGGTGTCGGGCTTGGTGTCGATTATGTCGGTCGTACTCCTGGGGCTAGAGAAATATTCCTGCTCAACATCGTCAGCCCAGTCGAAATGATCAGAAGTGAAGAATGGGAGGCAAATGGGGTTCAGAGGCGTGTCGTTGGTGGAATCGTCGTCGGAGTCCGATTCGTGGCTGCTAGAGAAAAACTCCCGTTCAACATTGTCAGCCCAGTCCAAAGGCCCAGAGGAGAAGGATGGGAGGAGAGCAGGCTTCGGAGGCTCCGGTTCGGGTTCGGATTCTGCTGTATGCGTGTATGAAAAAGGTCAGTGGTCGACGGCGGAGTAGTGGTAACCACGACGAGGGCTCACGGCGACGCTCGCGTCTAAGCTTCTCCCAGGCTTCGTATTCTTCGCGGAGCGCGGCTATGGGCACCTTGAGGCTCGCGTTGCCCCATCGGACGAAGAAGCGGGTGTCATAGGGGGTCGACCAGGAGCCGCCGATGACGGTGGACTTGATGGCAGTGAAGAAGGGGTAGTAAGCCATGTTAGCAGGTAGGTGTGAGAAAGTATATCAGCTGCCCAGCAGTAAATATTTTAGCAAGCGGTAATATGGAGAGAAGATGTGAAGGCGAGTCAGCCGCATATCCTCGATGGATATGCATATGCATGAGGCTCGGCCTCAACTAGAATGGTACACTGGAGACCACAGGTTCGGCCTGCCCGCATGGCCTTTACGATCAAAAATAGTAATGCACTCACCAGTCTGTTTCAATGGGGCGAATAATTACTACTTGCTTATTCTCTGGTAATGTGGGTACTGGGGGGAAGGGATCTTGAGCATCCTTCAGCCTCTGTGGAAGCCAGACAGTTGGACGGAATCATACAGAAGTCAATGCTCATGTCCGTCAGCATGGTGACTGGAATATGTGGTGAGATCCATCGTCCGAACTCGAACCTGAGCCCAGCTGCGTGGGAGTTCATCTGCTGCGAGCAGCCTGAGGCTGGACGTTGCGCGGCGAGGTGAGGGCGGCCTGAAAGGAGGCTCGGGGTGAGTTCGTTAGTGTAGGTCACGAACTGGGGTTGTGACGCAACAAGTGATCGGTGCGGGAGGAGTGGTTGTGCAGGTGCAGAGACGTATGCAGCGAAGCTGTTGATCATGAGACTTGTACCGCCTGTTGGAAACCGGGACTTGGGCCCAGCTGTGGTTTTGGCAACCAAGCGCTTGCTCTCTGGCAGTCTCCGCTATTACGGTGCGCGGCTGTACTCATCCGTTTGTCTCTGTGCCACGACAAAACCGGTCAGCACAGGACTACCGGAAGATACCGTACTGCTGAACACTGGCAACCTCCTCTTTCTTGTTCCAACACTACTCGCCCGGGATGACCTTGCCCCGACACAATAAGCGCATTGTGCAAGGTTGTCATGGCAAGTTTCCCTACCAGTTGCAGTGCAAGACTCGGTCGATAGCAAATGGCCACTGGCAAGTGCGGCTCACTTTCTCCTCAACTCGGACACGATTCCGTTCTGCATTCCTCCTCGACCTTCCTCGACACACTCGCCGCAGCCTCAGAGTCCTTCTGCCACCATGGCTCAAGCCTTCTCCATACCTCACACGCGTTCTTGTGTCTACAACATTCCTTTGGCTCTCGACCACACCCTCCTCGAGACGCGAGAACCGGAGCCTCACTTGGCCAAGAGTCGGAACGCCAACCTCTTCGCCGATTGTCAACGCTCTATCTTTGGGCCCATGCCAGTGCAGGAATTCATGGACACTTTCCTTCCTCCGCCCTCGGTAGACGACAAATCCGACATGCTGGAGAGTTTGGGTGCCTTCAAATCCGTGCCACATCGTGGCGCGAAGGCCTCCGATATATACATGCCGCTCGTAAGGTCATTATGCAGTCATACAAACCCTGTTCACAGACTTGTATAGGTCGCAGCCATCAATGCACGCAGTGGATGCAAATCACATTGCCCAGGATTTGTCTTCGAGGTCGCCGCCACTCGCAGTTCCCATCCGAAACGCGCTGGGTACATGAAACCCCATATATGCTGCTACACTCCCGAGAACGCAGAGATCGTGAATAGCTCACGCCCCTCATCCCGAATCGAGTTCGGGTATGCGGAGTTGTTCATTGACATCCAACCGGACCCTGCCCTCGACTTCTTCGTAGACCCTCCATACCAACCGGCCGATCGCGCCCGCCACGACTTCTTGCAGTGTGCTTACGATGAGGACGATAGGCCGGTGGTAGACCTTGTTGTCACCCTGGGTCAGCACATCGCATATGCCGCTGAGGTGTTAGCTCGCCAACCTCGCACCTTCCTCTTCACCATATCCTTGTCAGGATCGCATGCCCGCTTTCTCCTCTGGGACCGAGCAGGTGGCGTGGCGGCCGAGGCATTCGACCTTCGCGATCAGCCTGAACTACTATGCGAGTTCCTATGCAGGTTCTCTCGCGCCACTCCTGCCGAACGTGGCCACGATATGTCCGTCCAGCCCGCCACGGAGGAGGAGGAACTGCTGTTTCGGGATGTCATTGAGCGCCACGCCCGTTCGCAGCTGTACAGGGGCGACGAGGAGGCCCTCAAGAACGCTGTTGCTGAACATTACAAGCCTGGTCACGTCTATGCGATTGACGTGGCGCACCAGCGACCTCAGAGCGGCGAGAATACTCGTCGATTTCTTGTATCCCGACCTCTGGTCTCTCCCCTGTCGCTTATTGGAAGAGGCACGCGTGGATATTGGGCAGCGGACACGGCTAGTCATTCGACAGTCTTCATTAAGGATACCTGGCGATTTCGGGATTTGCGTGAACTGGAAGCGGAGACTCTTCAACATCTGAATGGTCTCGGCGTCCGCTTTGTTCCGTCCGTTGTGTGGTATGGCGATGTACGTGACTCTTCTGATGTTGCTTGCAGACCTCACGAAACACCTTGTGAGTACAGACCTGATTGCCGTCGATGGGAGGTGCTGAGAAGCTTTGCAGACGCAGACGAAAAATTACAGGACACTCTCACTCACCAGGTGATGTCCCAAGCTTGGGTCTGCCGGTTGAATGCACAAAAACCGTTCGCAGCGAGGAGAAGACATCATCGCTTGGTGATGGGTACGGTCGGCCATAACTTGAGTCGCCTTCGGGGAACCGAAGAACTCCTCCACTCGACGTATGATGTCTTCACAGGTGAGTGGCTCAAACTGTCTTGTCGTACACCACCGCGTAAGCTGACGACCATGCTTTAATCCAGCGATGAGAGATGCGCTTGAAAAGGACTCCCGCATACATAGAGACATAAGCGTCGGGAACGTCATCTTGATCAAAGAGGAGGGCGCAGCTGTGCGGAGAGGGTATCTCATCGACTGGGAAACGTCCTGTAAAGTGGACGATGCTGGCGCTGCGACGGAAGCTGGCCGTGTGGTGAGCCGATGTGCATGCTTTTTTCACACCACTAAAACTGAACCAGCTGCATTCTTTGAAGGGAACCTGGCAATATCAATCTATCCGAATGACGAGCGAGCGCCAGGGGCAAAACGGCAGGCCAACATTCCAGGACGAGATGGAATCTCTCCTCTATGTTGTTCTGCACTGTGCGCTGCTTTGGCAGGAGCACGGTACCCCGCGGAGGCAACTCACCAACGTCCTCACGGAAATGTTCGACAAATTTAGGGAGTTCGAAGATGGCATCAGAGACGGCGGAGACGGGAAGCTGGCCAACGCCCAAGAACGGATCTTTACTCGTTCCGTGCGCTTCAAGAATCGCGATCTCATTGAATGGCTGAATACCGTCATGGATTTTCATTCGCCCCCACCTCACCTGCAGGCAGAGTACAAGGATAAGTGGGCACATCCTAAGCACCTGGACGCTTACTGGCTCGACTTCCTCCAGACGCGCACGCTGGACTCTGATAACCGGGCCGACAACAAGCTCGAAGAGTACGACCTCTACGACTCCATCACGCCTCCGCTCCCTGTGCCTTCGTCGTCTCCACCAGCGTGCGCACCGTCTCGGCGGCTCTCGCAAACGCCAACTCCACTGCCCCCTCAGCGCAAGCGCAAGATCGAGCAGTCCGCGGACGACGATTCTTCGGGGCCGCAGCCGAAGCAAGCACGAACAGAGCAACTAGCCTCCACGCAGCCTATTTGCATACAGGTAACCTCTGCACAATTGGATATCGTCAAGCCAGCCACCGTGCAACCAGACGCAATACCATCGTCGTCAGTCCAGCCGGACTCCGAGCAACCAGCCTTGGTACAGCCTACGGTTATAGCGCCATCTCAGGACCCGGCGCAGCCCTTCCCTCTCCGGTGCAGTCCGCGGAAACATGCAAGCAGCCAGCCTAGGCCCTCTGTCAGCAGAACTCAAACTCAGAGGATAACCACGGCGGGCACAGCGGGCAAGACGCGTCACAAATAAACTCGGATTCGCTGCGGCGTATGACTTCCGCATTTCACTTTGTTCTCGTCGCGGTGTTGTGCTCTAGAGGGCTGTCGTATATAGATGCTTCTAGGACTTCATTACTATACACTGGTCCATTAAAGAGAGAGCTTCGTGGGCACATGTGCCTTGACAGAAATGCACCAAGGTCGAGAGGCAACTACCACCTCCATCCGCTATCAGCCCGCCCCTGTACGGCATCCTCTGCAGTGTCAATCTAGTGAAGCCACCTTTCATTTCCCCACCTTCATTTCTGGTCGGTCTTCATCCATCATCCTGTTTCCTCCTCAGCATATACCACCAACGTCCTGAAGCACCTGTCACGGCGCAGGCTGCCACCCGTCCAGGCCACTCGCCACGACCACCATACTACAAACACTCGTAGCACTATCGCTCCCCACTCCGCCAGTACTAGTGCCCCCTCCCCAACGTCGCTACTCGCTCAACACGATGCAGATCCTTGCAAGTCCCCAGCAGATCTCACACAAATTGTCCAAGAGTCTCGCAAAAAAACGGACTGGAGACGTGGACGGTGGGTCGCCACCCCCACCGCCCACACCCCCAGCCCTAGCCGAGTCCCAAAACGCGAGTGCCCGAATCCCAAATCTAAGGCACGGCCCTCACTCAAAGCTCGCGAACGAATCACGGAAAACAGACCCAGAAATGGGGAAGACTGGGGACACGAGCGGCAGGTCGCCATCCCACCGCCCGCATCTCCAGGCTTCCCCGAGTCCCAAGTCCTCCCCAACGTCCCAGCCGAGAGCGTAGAGTCCAAGCCCAGAGCCCAAAGTCTAAGGCAAGCCCCCCCAGAGTCCAGCTCAAACCAGAACGACCTCGCGCTCGCCAACAGGATCAACAAGCCAGAAGGGAGGCCCAGCCGCACACGCCCGCGCCACGGTGTCCAAGACGGTCGCGTACGTGTCGAGGTTGAGGACGCTGGCGGTCGCAGCGGGCTCGTCGGCCTTGATATTGGAGGCGTCCGAGGCGGTGTCGTATTCAACCATGTGGAGGGAGAATTCGAGGCCGGTCGTGTCGATGTTGAGGATGCGGTAGACGGTCGATGCCATGTCGGTCGAGGCAGTCGAGGCAGCCGAGTCGGAGTCGTCCAGCGAAGTCCAGTCGAAGTCGGCCAGGATCGTCTTGTCGCCGTCGGGCATGATAGTCGTGTCGGGGCCGGTCGAGTCGGGGTCGGAGAGGTCG
>JAKLMY010000605.1:0-10468 GCA_022814645.1 Ganoderma meredithae | reverse complement strand
GGGAGAGGGAGAGGGAGAGGGAGAGGGAGAGGGAGAGGGAGAGGGAGAGGGAGAGGGAGAGGGAGAGGGAGAGGGCTTACTGCTTAGAGCCCTGGACGAGCTCGATGATGCCGGAGATGAGGGTGATGACAAGCCCGACGGCCCCAAGCACCTTGAGGAACGTCCCGATGCGGCCCATCAGCGTCGCGGCCTTGGCGGCCTCCTGTCCGGCCTCGCTCGCTTCTCCGGTCCCTGTTTGCATTGAAGTTTATATGCACGTTGGTCAGTGTAAGCGAGCCAGCGAGGAAATTAGACTCAAATGGCGCACCCTGGAGGGCCTGCTCGGTATCCTCAGCCTCGGCAGCGATCTGGCTCGCGACTGTGGATGGTGGATGTGGAAGAAGGAGGGGAAATCCGTTAGTCTCGTATCTTTGTCGGACACGGAAGCAGGAGGAAGAGGGGGGAAGTACCTTCGGCGGCCGCTTGGGTGCCCTCCTGGGTGGCCTTGCAGAAGTTGGCCATGTTCTTTAGGCCGATCATGCGCGAGCCCCAGTGTGCGATGCTGATCGCCTGCGCACCTACAGAGTGCAGAGTAGGGGGGTGCGTCAGCAGATGACACTAATAGCGGCACTCGGGCAAGGGCGACGGACCGGTGAGGGCGACGCCTTCGGGGACCATCAGTAGGGAGCCGACCAAGTACGAGATGTCGAAGCCCTGTAACACCGCGAATGAAAAATGAGCACAGCTCTATGGTTAGATGTAGTGAACGTGGGGACTGACGCTCTTGCTCGCCCTAGCTGTCTTGATGAGCTACAGAATGGCCGTACGTCAGCGCCCCAGCCTCCAAGTCAACTCCGGGTGCAGAAACAGTGGGGGACGGCGAACTTACGGCCTCGAAGACGGCCTGCTCCTGCGGCGTCATGCGGCTCGCGGTGGCGGCGATGAGGTCATCTATGGTGTCCATGTTGTTCGCCTGGAGGAGGGCGTCGATCGCGGGGCGGTACTGCGCGTTCTTCGCGTCCATCTTGTCGCCGATGTCCTTGACGTCGGTCTGCATGTTCGCCATGCTGTCGACGAGCTGCTGGAGGCGGTTCGCGCGCTTCTGGTTGTCTGTCGGGGACGTGAGCACGTTATGACGAACAGAAACCATAGAACACTGGCGCGGAGGGCGGGATTGGATTACCTGGGAAGAAGACCATGGTGGGGTGGTTGTGCTTGTGGTGCTGGAGGTTTGGGAAAAGCTGCTGTGGTGAGGTATGAGCTGGTGAGGAAACATCGACGAACTGAGGCCTTTTTATCCGAACCTGGCTCTGGCGTGCATGAGAGACGAACGGGTTCGGGAGACCGTACCTGCACTCACAGACAGGCACCAGATGCGCATGCCTTGAGAGAACGCTGAATGTGCGCCGCCGCCGATCTGTACGTAGTGCATTAGTTTCGACAGCTGAAACCAGTCGACGTACCTGAGCTCGAGTGTATGTTTACTGGCCATGTTCTGCAAGGCGAGCCGGAGATATCCTGCGATTTACATAAGTGCTGTGTTCCCGGTGATGGCCATGACATGGTGTGGGACGGCAGCGAACATCGGATGCTCGGGGAACCTTGTCTCCGGTCAGTGCGGAGGGAGGATAAACAGGGGGACATGGGCGGGCGGACGACCCGGCCCAAGCCCTATCGCGGCGCCCTGCACGCATCTTGCACCTTGCTTGCATATCGTGCTGTGTTTGCGGTAGGGCTGCACCGCGTGTCCACAGGCACGAACACGAGCCCACTAGTCGATGAGGCTTCTGGATGCCTGGAAGTTTGAGCACCCGACGGAGCCATGTCACGGTTCGGGATGCTGCGTTGGCCCAGGCGCGGTACAAGAGGAGGTCGTCTATGAGTGGTTGATGAGCATTGAGCAATGTATACTGAGGCAAAAAACATCGACCGGAACTCACATCGCGCACGCCCCAATCGGCCGCAGCGTTTATGGCACTGATTTAGGTGCCGGTCGTAATAGCGGCTTCCAGTGCATCGTGTGGTGACGTGCACCATTTTTCGTCTATTGAAAAAATAAAGAAGCCACCCCCATGATAAAGTGGGGAGAGGTCGACGTCTGAGGGGTCAGTGGGTCCTACGATATGCGAACCTACTTCAGGCTGATACTCTCCGTTAAGTAGCTTTACCAGACCCTGCTGTCCCATCATGAAGAGGATTACTCGTCAGCTGCAGCTCTACCTCATACTAATTCTCGTGCAGCAGAATGAAAGTTGGGAGGAGAGGTGGTATGCCGAACTTGCAATTGGTTGCAATGCACGAGCTCCACATCCACATTAGCGCCGATCTCCGGCAACCTCCGATCGGTCTCCGCTCAGTCGGATCACCCAGCAAGCGTAATTACTTTACTGGCGTTTCTAACCACCTCGCCATCCCATCCCCCCAGTGCCTCGTCACTCCCATGCTACCGTTGACAGTCTTTCTGCGTCCGAACTGATAATCGCGGGGTATTTCCTGGAGTGACAGCGGACCTTATGCGTGTAAAGCACAATTATACCGATGGATCCGGACGAAACCAGATGCCGGTTCGTATGTTTTAAACCGTACGCGTTCGGTGAACCACCTGCCTTTCGCAGGGGTTCATATTGATGTCAAGGACGATGATCACGCTTACCTTCTCAATTGCCCCTGCAACGCTCTAAGTCCGACTCGTGTCGGAGCGCGACTCGGATGGGGGGCTGAGAATCAGAATCACCCTCCGTGAAGTAAGTAGAATACGTACGTATGACGGGGGAACTCAGCGCGCCGGATCCACAGCCGCCTCTCACTGCGCGAACCCGAGTGTTCAAAGGCGGGGAACCAAGATCGGCTCGACATCATGAGCGTGGCCGGGACTCAATAGACCTGGAGCCCGACTCGGGGACCTACGCTGAGCCTGTAGAGAGCCCGCTGATGGGTGGACCCTGTATCCGCACATGGACGGCAATCACGAGCAAGCTGTACTGTATGCCGAACGAGTGTCGGCGAAGCAGCGGGGGCGGCGGGCGTCGCTAGGGTCGTTGCAGACATCGCCGGGGCCGCGCGCATAGCGGGGAGAAACAGCGTTAGCGTCTTCCTCGTCTTCTGGGCCGGTCCAGGCGCTGGCCTCCTCGTCGAGTCGTCTGTCCCTTATGTCGGGGGCCCGGCGGAGAGCAGTGAGTTCCAGTTCGAGAGCCACTGGACGGCGCCATCAGGTGCTGGCCGAGCGGCCCCAGGAAAAGCAAGCTCATCAACGCGACCCTCTGCCTGCCGCCGGGCTGGCCCACGACGGCCACACCCTTTGACACATGGAGGGCGTGCACCGTGCACCGTGCGTCACGCATCACGCATCATGGTCCAGCTCCTGGCGCTCGGCTTCGATTCTACAGACCCGCGGTGTGGCCTGGAGAATCGGAGCCGAACGCGCCCATTGCGGCTGAAGCGAGTCCCACTTCGAAACATTGCCTTGTGTCCTTCCGCTCTGGCTGGTCCTGCGGCGGCGAGGCACTGGCAGCTGGCGAAAAGACGGTCTCCAATGTCGGCGTTAAGCACGGCAAGATCGATTCCCAACGAGCTCGAGTCCGGAAGGATGCACATTCGGACACGAGACGTTCCTAGCCCAGGTTCCACATCATCAGTACACCACTCTGCTCTGACGGTGTTGGGGGGGGGGGCGCCATCGCATCGCCGAACACGAACCAGATCGCGCCTTTGCATGCATTGCATCGCCCGCGGAACTTTCTGACGCCGTGGATCCTGCTCACCGACAGCACTAGTCTAGTATGTATCCGGAGGTAGAAAACAGCGAATTTGAATCGGAGACTATCGTGACTCACGCACCGTGCCGGATCGGAAGACGCGAGTTGATAGCCTGAGTGCCAGTGGCTCCTCTGCGTGGAGGGTATGGGTGTGGTGGGTCTGGAGGAGGAACACACTGAGCACCGCCAGAGTTGGCACGAGTCGGCAGGGATTGAATGTCAGGTACTTGCCTAGAGATGTGGGAAGCGGTCGACCAAGGGCATTAGGCTCCAGTGGCCAGTTCCAGAAGGGCCAGTCGGAGTGGTCGGGCGGGACAAGGCGCGTCTGCCGAAACTACACGCGTACAGCCGCCTGCGGAACGTTGTGCGAGAGCAGCAACAGGAACGGCATACCTAGTGGTAAGCGGGCCCGGGACTTCGCACTCCGAGTGCGCGATGTGAGGTGGCGGCGGTGAAGGCTGGAGTTGTAAGTATTGCTGGGGCTGGGGCGCGCGGAGGGATATGGAGGCCGCCTTCGCTGCGCGGAGCAGCAGATGGGCCCGCGAGGCCTCTGCTGCGAATGCCTCCCTCCAAGTTTGCATTGACATGCCACTGTGCGAGACTCGCCATCCGACTGGTACCAATGCAGCCCTCTTCATACCATCTCGTGCACCTTCTTCATCCGCGGACTCTGCTATGGAGCTGTGGACTCCGTCCTGTAGATACGAGACGAATGCATGCCAGACCACTGGTGTGCGAGATTGTCTTTGAGAGAGACTAAGCAGGAGAGAAGGAGAACGTACATCTTTGAGTATACGTTATTTTGTTCGTGTTCGCGTCCCCTTCTAAGGGGTCAGAAATTCTGGATATCTTCTGCAACGTAGAAAGGGGGCACGACGGGGAAGATGTACCCTTAGAACGTCTCGTAACCCGTTGTCAACCCTTTCCGGCTTGAGGATGTGTTTCACGGCAGGTTTCAGGGGATATTGACCAGGTGGGCGGGCGAAGCAGTAATTCACGTTGTCTTGCGTCCAAATGGCAGGATGGTGTTCTTGAATGCTATTCGTGTTCGAGTCTGCATTTTCTGAACCCATGCTGAGACCGTCCGCGCGTAGAACTGGTGACTAGAAGAGAGTAGCAGTAGCCCGGCAGCCGCCAACCGTTCAAGCCGCAGTAAGTACTATTGCTTCCACATCCGACGAGACTGAGCAAACACGGACAAACATTGCTCGGTGCCTGGTAATGGGCGCCGATATGCGTCAGTGGGACGTGCACTGTGCAGCAGGCTGCGACGACTGCGCCAACTTCCCTCCCTCCTCCAGGCCTCACGGTTCATCCCGCACTAGGTCCCTCCTCCTCTTCGCCACCTCCGTGATCCCTCTTTCTCCCCCAACCTAACAAGGTCGACAGCCGCGATGGACAACTCGCCCACCGCCCTCTTCGACTCGTACGAAGCCGACTTCAAGCAGATCATCCACAGCATCCGCAGCAAGCTCGACGGCGATGCCAAGGACGCCCAGGGCGAGCAGCGCAAGGCCGCGTTGCGCAGGGTCGAGATGGAGCTGGACGAGGCCGACGAGATGGTACGCGTCCTGCTCTGCTTGTATGTCGGGGGAACGGCTGTGCGTTTGGGCTCGGTGGCAAGGGCGATCCTCAGTTCGTTGTTCGCCTTTCCTCGATAGGGTACTGTCCAGCGTGCGTCGTCTCGGACGGTGGTCCGGGTGTGTGCGTGAGTCGGTGGCCTTGTGACCGCAGGCTCCGTCTCCAAGAAACTCTCTCGACGATTTCCCCGTCATACTAGGCCTCCGCCCGGCGCGTCTCCTCTCCTAACCTCCACAAAGCTGTCTGTCCTGCGTGACCACCGTTCAGCTCCCTCCCCCCGTCTCTTGCCTTACCTGTAATCGATCCTCGCTCATTTCCCCATGTGCTTTCCCTCCCTCCCCCCATGACTTGTCACCCCCGGTTGACTAGCCGGAAGCAGGATACTGACGCGTCCCGCCCCGCCTCTCCCGCAGGTCTCCCAAATGGAGATAGAGATCCAGGGCATCCCCCAGTCCCTCCGGCCGTCCTACCAGGCCCGCATCAAGGCCTCGAAAGCCGACCTCACGCGCTACAAGAAGCTCTCCAAGGACGTCCACGCGCAGCTCTCCCGCTCTGAACTCCTCGCGCGCCCCGGGGCTGGCATGGCTGGGGCGGACGCGACGTCGGACGAGCCGTACGGCGCGAGCAGCGACCGCACGCGGCTGCTGGCGGGCACCGCGCTCCTCGAGGACGGGAGCAGGCGGCTGCTCGACAGCCAACGGATCGCGCTCGAGACGGAGGAGCAGGGTGCGGATATTTTGAGGAGCTTGCGCGGGCAGAGGGAGCAGATCCAGAATGCCAGGGATACGGTGCGTACAGTGTTATCGTGGTGTTCTGCTATATGCGTATACTCTGTGCTGTCGCCATCGCGTTTCCCTTATCGTCTGAATCCCACCTTCCGACCTCTGTTCTATGTGTCGTGAACCGTGCGCTGACGCATCCCGTACCCCGCCGGCTATCGTTATATCCAGCTGCAACGCGCAGACACCTCCATCGATCGCGCGTCGGGCACGCTCAGGAAGATGATCAGGCGGTGCGTCCCCTCCCCCTCCCCTCCGCGTCCGTGTGTGTAAATCAACGGTTCTGACGCTCGAATTCTGGGCTTTGCTCCTCCCCCCCTCCGCCTTCCCAATCCCACGCATACACACACACACAGGATGTACCAGCAGCGCGTCGTGATGGGCGCGATCATCGCCGTCCTCGTGCTCCTCATACTCGTCATCCTCTACTTCAAGCTCGTCCGCTGAGCGAGACCGCCTGCCTTCGGCTTCGATTTCGGCTTGGTCTAGAGTTCTGGTTGTCTAGATGAATTTGAATCCGGGCTCTCCCCATGCGCATATATATGCTGTTCAACCTTCCACTGCAGGGCTCTTGGTTACAGGGGATGAGCACGTGGGATAGAGGAGTGGGGGAGGAGGTGTGGGAGGGGGAGGAGGTTTTTTTTTAATTGTTTCGGCGTGAGTTCGGATGGACGGTGGGGACTTGTAAATTATCTACGTGTATCCTCCCATGCGCGGTCGTCTGACGTTTGTGTACTTGCAGTTTTTGCCTTGATGAGCGTTCGTGTTGTCGGAGACCGCTCTCATCTCCCATAGCAGGCAGAAGACCAATGCAGCACGTATACTATGTATTATCGGGACGCGTTGGCGTGGAAACGTGTCCACAAGAAGGGGGCGATGACGGGTATGATAACCTTGGTTGTTGAAGAGGCCCATGTAGGGTAGGTATGCGGCTGACCATCAGACTCCTCGAGCTCGAGGGGCATTCTTGAGCCTCAGTGCAACTTTGGAACTCGTTTTTCGGTGTTTCTGGTCACCGGTACCGCCCCTGTGCGGATCATCGATTATCTCCGGTTACGTTCGCTCACATATTGCGGTGGTCCAGGGACTTAAGATACTACTCCTACTCGAGATAGGTGACTATCTTCATAAACTCCCCTTACTACTCTAACCAGTTTTTTTTTGGCGAGCTGTAGGCATATCCAACCGTGGTCGAGCTACGTGCACGGCTGGATAGCGTCGGCTACTAGTACTATCCACGCCCACACTCCTTCCGTCATCCACTTCCTCGACACCCGCTCCCCTTTCATATTTGGCAAGCTCGCCCTGACCCCACTGGCACCATGATCCATTGCACCCTTCGGGCCGCGCACTCCGACAGTGTTTGAGTCCCGAGTCTTCCACATATCCCAGCGTTCCATAGTAAAACAGGAGTACACGGTAAAACAGACGTACACGGTGGTTAGGCGAGTGCGTCCGACTTCCCTTCCTCGGTAGCGCAGGCCTCCTCCGCGTCCGTGTCCCCCGCGGCCGCGGCGCACCCCTGGCCAAAAATCACCACCAGCCCGTCGGTCCGGGAGGTCCGACGACGCGTGCTCTCTCTGGTGACGATCGTCGACACGCCGGTTTGGACCGAGACGGGCACTGGGAGATGGGGTGTCGGCACCGACTCGAGGTGCTGCGAGAGCCCCTTCTCGACGTGCGATCGGTCGAGCGCCACGAGCACTGTGATGATGGCGGGGTATATGGCCTGGCGCACGCGAACACAGAGTTCATGGGTGGTAAGTAACCTGCCAGTGAACGGTTGGACGTACGACGACAGGCACCAACACGCCGCCACAGACGACGCTCATGGTGTTCAAGAAGCGGCGCCCGGCGGCGGACGCGAGTCCTCCTGGATGATCTGGCCACGCGTTGGTCTCCCAGTCGTATTCCGCGATTTGAAAGGCGACGATGACGACCTGGGCGCGCTCTTGGTCAGCGCTCGAAGGTTCATGTTGTGTGGGCCGGCGGTGGTTGTGCACATATGGCTGCGATAACTTGAACTTGTGACTCACCCACATGGTACAATATATCGCGCCGGACTCGATAAGGAGCGCGAACAGCTTCTCCACCTGAGAGCCGGCCGAGAGGTATCCCCGAAGCAGCCTCCGGCGTTGCCTGTACGAGAATGTTCCTAGGATCAGCATTATTGACCATATATAGTGTCTCTCCGCTGGACCACGTCACGTACCAGGCCTTGTATGCGACGAGAACAGTCGCAACCAGGTTCGTAATGAGGGACAGCACGCAGGCGGCGATTCCAGCCGGGGCGCCCTCGTACAGGGCTCCGATGTGGGTAGGAAAGCGAGGATCTGCCGGTCCATCCACAAAAACAACTTGCTGGCAGCCCTGAGCGGTGTCGATGGCTCCGGGTCCTGTGCGGCATTCGCTGCGTGAGATTCTCTCCTGCACGGCGTATGGCGACGAAGGCATTTTACCGAGTGTCGCGAGCAGAAAGACGGTGCAGACAGCTACGGCTGCACAGTTTTTGTTCCAGATCCACGCAGGCCCTCCAGCACACGATCGCGTCTCCCAACACGATCTGTTGTGAAGTACTACGTTGAGTGAGAAAGCAAAATGGTGGACATTGGTGGGGGGTGACTTGGACATAAAGTGTGAGCGCGATCGTGCTAGCGCAGTCTTGCAGCGGCAAGTGGTTGACGACCCTCCCGGGCCCGACTGGGTTGAAGAACACGATGGGACTGCTTGCGGTCCATATTTGCGCGGAGGTCACCAGGAACCCCTGGAGCGTGGATAGAGTAGAAATCATGAAGACGACCATGTCTACCGTCGTCGCCGTCCACAGAGTCGCGATCGTCAGGCAGAGGATGATCATCGCCTGTCGTGTCCTCCTAGCGCCACGCCTGCGGTAGCGGTCATGAGCATGAGACTACGGCCTAGGCTGAGAAAAAGGCATATGGCTATTCGGAACATACCGTGTCAGAGCGCGAACCGAGATAGCCGAGACCACCGTGAGGACACCTGTTCATGTACGTCAGTTCGTCGGACCAACTTGGGCTAGGCGTGGATGATGATGATGGCACACCATACAGTACTCCGAACAAGCCGAGTGTGACCAGCGCATTCTGAATATTACGTGCGTAAGCGGAATATTCTTCGTAATCAAATGTCATCATTGTAAATGCCAGAGATGATGTGGAACTGGCAGCACTTGTCGTCTCAGACATAGTTCAGTTAGGAATCAAATACAAGCTAGAGGAAGTATGTTGTAGGGTGTTATGGCAATGTTATAGGAGACTAGCATCCAAGCTCCATATATCTGCTCGAACTTGAATGCCACTGCGGTCACCGCCGGTTGGCATTACGTATTTGAGGAAACTGTATTTTCGCGCGCGTTGTTCGGGGCCAGTGCCTTCACTGCTGGCTGCGAGATCGCTTCATTTGAAACGCGGTTGGGAGCGGGTATCACGAACGCGCCAGTGCCAGTGCCGCCACCCGGGGTGCACCTCCACTCTAAACCCCAATCACCTCCTACGTAACAACCGCGTCTGGGTCAGGGTTCTGTTAGATTCTAGAATGCAAGGCCATTCTTTGGGGCTCTTCTTCAGTGCAGAGATGGGCCGTGTAGCTGAGGGCGGGAGATAGCAGGACATAGTTGGGGAGTCTGGCGAACTTGGGGATGTCAATGTTATATTTGGGCCATAAAACAGACATCCGTGCTTCTGGAGGCAGTGCAGAGGACCTGTGCCTGTCATTGTAGGACTCGGCGGAGAATATAAAGCCTTGATTGACAAAAATTACGCAGTTTGCACAACACTGGTCTGCTCAGCACAATGAGTCTGATCATCTGTGCAACATGTATCGTATAGCCTCACATCACATATAGCTTGCATCAGGAAAACTGCCTCTGCACAATTTGTACTATAGGAGATAATGGTATCTACGTTATCACTATTAGGTAGATAACTGTGATAATGCAGGTGGACAGAGTGCCAGAGACGTAAGATGCTATCTAAGCTCACGCGAACTCGGGCAGGGCGAAGGAGGCTGGCATTGGGCGCGCAATGAGCTGCACGGACGGCGCCAACCGGCTCGCGTCACTACTGCTCTCTCGCGTGACCCGGAGGGGGCCGAGCTCAAGCCAAGTGAAAGTAGGGAAGCAGAGGGCCGGAGGCACGGGAGGCTAAGCGTGAGGCTCAGCCTCCGCCCAATGGAGACAATTGGAGAGGTGGAGGTGTTGAACAGGCACAGCCTTACCGAGGCAGTGTACATAGCCACTATGGCTGTGGTTATCCATTGTATCGGTAATCACATGTATGGACCTATTGTCCATATGCACAGCATACTTGACAGTTGCTGTACGCACAGCTTGCCTGTGCAACTGTGCACTGT
>JAKLMY010000604.1:0-10495 GCA_022814645.1 Ganoderma meredithae | reverse complement strand
TGTGAGAGGAAGGAGGGACTAACCAGGTACTGTTCCAGAACTCCTTGTAGGATTCTTCTGCATCAGTTATCCTGAGGAACACGTTGTCCTCATTGTCCATGGTGTCCATGAGATCCTCTGTAGGAGCGATGCACTTCTCAAGTGTTGGTGCAAGTCGCTTCTTGAGCATTTGCAGCCGTTTGGGCTGAGGGCTGGAGTTCTTAGCCTCAGACTCCTTGCTGTCTGAGTCCACTTCGACAATCCTCGGCCTGGTGCCAGCACTGGAGGCGGTCCCACCAGCCTTGCTGCTGGAGGTCACACTCTGGCTGCTGCTGGGGGTTGTGCTTGCGGGTGATGTACCCGATAAGGTTGTCGAGGACATGGATGATGGTGGGTTGCTGCTGATGAGCTCCTCAAGCATGCGGATGCACTCATAGGTGGGTGTGATGTCTAGCTGGTTGGCGAGGTCCATAGCATGCGTGAGCAAGGGGTACTTGTTGTCCCCTGTCTACATATGCACTGGCTTGCACATGAGAGTGCGGGGGTCGACTGGGCCGTCAGGCCCCTGAGTGATGGTGGTAGAGGCCTCAGTGCGGTGCGCAAAGTGAGCATGCTGCTGATGCACACCTTGTTGAGGTTTGTGGCCACATTTGGCATGGTTGCCACAGTGCTAGTTGCCTCCGGATGGGTGCTGGTCCTGCTGCTGCCCCTGAGGGCGCTGCTGGTATTGCTGACAGAAGGAGGGATCTGGTCCCTTGTGCTTGACAGCACTGATCTTGTTCGTGTTGTTGTCATGCTGAGGTTGACATCCCTGGTGCTGTTCTCAGTGCCATGATGATGGCCTGGCGGATGCCGGAGAGAGTGATTTTTTCAAGGGCAGTCTTGCCATTGGTCTGAATGCTGGGGTCATCCTTGAGGCTGGACATGTAGACCTGGACAGTTGTGTCCATGTTGGCCGGGAGTTTGGACATGAGGATCATGCCCTTGATGTGCTCAGGGACATTGAACTTGTTGGTAGTGAGGCGCTGGAAGTGCGCATCGAGCTTATCAAGCACTGGAATTGGGTTGCTATCAGCAGGAATGGAGAGGCCGATAGCACTGCAGAAGTCCTGGTAGACGATCGGGATGCCAGGCTTGCCATATGATGCCTTGAGCTGTTCCCAGACTTGGAGGGCCATGGTCTTGCTAGCAATAGCGACACGGATGCTCAGGGTGAGCCACAACTTGACGTTGCTGAGGGCCCGAGTGTTCTTGTCATCCCACTCAGCCTGTTTTTTGTCACCGGTGGTGGGCCTCAAAACGGTCATAGTGGACCACTGGCCACAGGACTGGAGAAAGGCCTCCATGTTGTCAGCCCATCCTGTGTAGTTGGGGCTGGTGAGGGGCTCCTTGACTGTAGAGTAGATGGTGTTCGACATTGTGATTAAGGGTTTAAGGAACCTGGATTGGTCTTTGTTAGTCATTGTTCACAACAACAGAGAAGACAAAGACAGCAGTTGCTCATGGGCTGTACTAGCATAGGTTCCCCCTCTGTGGATGCTGGCAGGCAGCGATAATTGCACCATCTCCAACTCCACTACTGTGGATGGTAGGCAGCGATGAACCCGCCACACACAGTCCACAGGTTGTCTGCCATAAAGGTGACAAAGAGGTGCCCAGGGAGCTGGGAGCCATGTAGGTTGCAGCCAGCAATGAGTGGCACAGATCCTATGGCATCAACCAGGGCTCATAACCTGTTGAATCCAGTGGGACTAAAGCCCACCATGGGTAGCAACTCTAAGGGATGCTCCCTCATACTCACCTGGATTGTAGGGGGTAAGAGCTGGGTGTGATAAACATAGAGGGGATACCTTAAGAAAGCTCTGTTCATTAGGGCCCATCCTAGGCTGCTATATATACAACTGTGCTACCTGGATTATGTAAGTACTGTATAGTATCAGCACACGGTGCATAGTCGCACAGGCAAGCTGTGCATACAGCAACTGTCAAGTATGCTGTGCATATAGACAATAGGTCCATACATGTGATTACCAATACAATGGATAACCACAGCCATAGTGGCTATGTACACTGCCTTGGTAAGGCTGTGCCTGTTTAACAGCCTGCTTATGCATGTTCCCTCAGATCAGTGTTCAACGTTTGAATGGATAATGTTATTTAAGAATGATGCTTTATGTTGGGGAAACTGTGTCTGCATGCTGCTGGGCTTCATCTCAATGCTCAAGCTTCAAGTCAGATGGCTGCTCTGAGCGGATGACTCATCCATAAGCGCCAAAGGCGTGGATGGCAGTACATTCAGTTCAGAAGGGAGGATGCCAATCAGCATTGGTGAGAGAGAGTTCACATGGGAAGGAGATGGGTCCTGTGCCCATCGAGTACATATATCCAAGCCTTCCCCACCACTGATCTAGACTTTATCGCTCACGGCGCCTTGTAACTCGAAAAAGCAGGCCATGACTAGACATTGTGGCAGATGTCTCAGACGACTGCCATGCAATTTCCTACTCCAACTGCCACTACTATGTTTAATGACCATTTATATTACTCACTCGTCCACCAGGTTCGAGAGAGTTTTGTGATAGTGGGGGTGCTTTGTGGCTTGTATGGTAAGTATCCGGTATCCCAGCTATGCGCTAGGTCTTTCACAATCTGCTTGACTGACTGAAAGCTTCGACCAGGTGTGCTAATCATCCTCACCGTGTTATCGATCCATGCTCTCATACAGTGCATGCAATCTGTTGGTTTCCCACCCACCTTAGTCTGTAGCAATACTAACAATTCACTTTTCAGCTTGCAGATGCAGCAAAAGGATACTGCCTACAGCCATCATCCTGTCTTTGGCAATCCTCATTCTCTTCACCTCTATGACAATATACATGATTGCTGCCATCCTCTTCTATCTATCCCAGTTCATCACTCATCTCATCGGAGCTGATTTGTACACTGATGGTGCTGATGTCGTAGACATCGCACCTAAGTATCTGGTCAAAGACTACTCGCCACTACACACTTGCACAAGCACCGCTACACTCACAATTAATGTGTGTCATCTTGATCCAGTGCAGCCCATCCATATACAGTCCATGTCACTAATCCTTGACAGGTCATACTAGGCGATGTGATTGTGTGCTGGAGAGTGTGCATTGTCTGGCAACAAAATTACTACATAAAGGCATTCTGTGGCCTCTTCTTGCTTGCGACATCAAGTGAGTCTCTAGATTGCATACTCTTAGTCAAAGCTTCTGATGACTGGGTGCATTACAGTTTCCTCAAAGTCCTCAGAGTGGTAAACACTGCCTCAGGATGCAGGCCCGAGGCATTTTATAAATCATTCAACCTGAACACTGCTATCTCACAAGGAACAATGTTCTAGGGGCTCCCGATTGGCATTGCGGCTTGTGTTCTTTCCCTCAGCACCAATATCCTAGCCACAGCTCTTGTGCAGCAAAAGGTGTGGTACATATTGTACATTATATTCTACACTTGGCTCATAATCATCTTTTTAGGGAGTCGAGGAGGCATCTCAGGAAATACTTTGCAGCTAGCCCTCAAGGCTCTCAAGTCAGCAAACTCTTCTTGCTCCTCATCAAATCGGGTGCAGTGTACTGCACTATCTGGGTCAGTGCATCATTCGTCTATCAAATAACAATAACCTGAGTGACTCATGTGTCACTACTTGCCCCACCCTTTTCAGATGGTTGTCATAGCATTCCAGGTCCGTACATACAAGCTGGATACGTAGTTGTTGTCGAACCCCATGGGTATTGAATACAGCTCCCTGGACGCCTTTAGCATATTCATGAACAGCGCCCTCGTACCCCTGATTGTACGTCTAACTATCTTTATCTACACTTGGCCTTCATTCTAATAAACAACAATTACAGGCAATATACCCGACCCTGGTCATTGTCATCGTGGCCCTGAACAGGTCGCACATCGAGAAGGGGATAACACAACATATGAACTTCCTCCCGACACCCCACATCACTGCTACTACTACTGCCTCAGACACCATACCCATCTCCAGCCTCCAAGTCCACCAGCCCCCTAGGAGTTGGAGTGGAGACAAATTCCCATCACAGGCTGCCATTGATGACTCAGACTGCTGCACATCAGAATGCGGACAATGCTGGGAGGACAACAGCATGCATACATCGGGAGAACTGAAGGCAGAATGGATTGTATAGCTGCAAGTGTACGCTGTGGTAGTGTCCAGTCGAACACTCGTATACCTAAGGTAGGGCCAGCATAGATTCTACTACATCACATGATTATCACATGGTCTCTAATCTGTCACAGTTTGGCAATTGATGGTAGTTATGTGTGTGGTAAGTAACTAAAACACCCAGTCATCAGTAAGCACTTGGATGGTCTTCTCCTTATGAAGAGCTACTTGCAATGTATGAGACGATTAAGTGCTTCAACATAGTGTATGTAGCACAAGAGAAGCCCCATGTCATTTATTGGGCTTCAAAGAGCTATAGAGGACTTTCTAGCCTATTGCAAAGAGCTCTAAGAGCCTGTGCCATGCCTCAGAGTCTGGAGCCTCCCTAGGCTACTCAAAAGCTGGGAAACTCTTTATATATACATCCATAAACTAGAAAACACTTTACAGAGCAATACAGGATCCACAGCAAGCTGTTATGAACAGCCCACTCAGCACCTACCCTGGTGTCTCGCTTTCCCTTTTTGGACAGTTTGCCTCCCATGTTGTCCTTATTGTCCTCCATTGTTTAGCAAACCCATTCCTTATTCTCGAGGTACAATAACTCTTGTAACTCTGTTGTTCCCATCGTCATTGTACTACATACCATTGTTCTCCCACTGGTTCCCATGTCTATAGTTACCTATTGTCCCCAGTTTTTATTGTCCATTGCACGTATATAAGACCTGTACTTTGCTACCTGGAGACCTCAGTTTCGACCTCTTGCCTCCAGGTAAGCCTCACTGTATTCTCACTTGTTAGTTACTCACTCAATACATCTTGTCTCCAGCCTGACTGTCGAGCCTTGCTCTGCTCTTGCTGCACAAGCGCTCATCGACACCCTTGCTCATCTCATAAGCCTCCTCCCTGATCTTACTTGACAGCCAGTTATAACACGAGCAGGAATGAGGATGATGGACTCAGGCTATGTGTCGGGGTTCTTAGTCACATCATATTCTGTCATTTCAAAGAGGAAGTTGCCCTTCGTTGGTACTCAATTATGTAAGGTCACATTAAAAGCTGGTTGTATGCCTACATGTTGCAACACAAAGGGATCTCCAGACTTGGTTGTGATTCTTTTGATTTCTGCTAGGATTATGCCAGAATCGTGAACTTATCCTTGACTTATCACTTGATAAGTTGCTAGATGCCAGTGACTGATGGAAAGTCACAGTCATGTGATGTAGTCAAATCTACATTGGCCCTACCTTACTGCTGCTCTTCGGGCTGGCACCTTACATGCTCTGGCCAGCCATCTTGCTCATTTGTCTCGTTCTCCCTTCTGTTCTGTCTATCCTGGCTTCTTATACTGGTATCAGTTCGTTATTGCACTCAGGTCTTCTTTCTGTACTCTCCCACTCTTTGTTCCAGGTTACCTCTCTTTATAGGTTCCTAATGTAGCCTTCTGCCATCATTTTACTGAATGCTGTACTGACAGCCTCCATTCTCTGTAAGGTATTATCTGTAGCTGCAGCTTAGATACCCACTGGGGTACACTGTCTGGGCCTCCAGCTTCTGCTCACTCTCTCTCTCCCTGCACACATGCTCCTTGTATCTCTGAACTGAATTCTATTATCCCATATTTGACTCACACACCCCTGCAAGTGTGGCTTACATCTGACTCCCACAAGCACAGCACACAACTGACCTCTGCAAGTGCAGATAGCTCTCTCTCAATCTATCTCTGTACCTCCTCTCATGCCACCCATCTGTTATGATAGGCCCGTGATGGTCATGAGGTCATAACACTAAGAGTCAAGTCATCGAGGGTCAAGGGCTCATGACTGGTCAGGGGCTGGTCAGCCTGAGAGGTCAAGTGGGTACAAGGCAATGTATAACCAGGTCGAGCTGAGGGACACTCAGCTCGGATACCGCTCTATATATACAGGAGAGAACAATAGTGGCTCGGACAATAGGAGACAAGGACAATAAGAGACTGACAGTCCAGTACGGCTAAGTATAGCTGGGGCTGGGGTACAGTAGGCAGTGCATACAGAGAGTAATAACTAAGAGGCTGTGCTCAAGGCTGAGTCTGTGGCAGTGATAGTAATACAACACGTGAATGATGAACCGAAATAGCGGGCGAGTCCTGCATACTGTTACCCTGTGACCATCACCATCACGTAACACAACCCCCCTCCTATGCCAAAGGCCTCCACACCTTCAATCAACCCATAGCTTCATCGTACAGCAGTGGTGAAGAGTCTCTACGATGACCTCGTTCTTTGCTAGTGGGGAAAGAGAGAGTGGAAGGGGAGAGGCTGGTCCCTGCACCGAACTCCATAGCACTCCAAGTTGTGAAGAGCCACTGATCAGAGATTGTCGGGCACATAATCGCATCATGACTGGGGGCTCGGATACCACAGTTAGGACAGAGGTAGTGCTGACATTCGATATATGAATGTCCAAACACCATGCAGGGTCCACACCACAGAGGGGGAGCGAATGGAGGGTTGTTGCCTGCTTCTGCAACTGGTGGAAGAGGGGAGGAGGAGGGAGCCGTTCTCCTGGTCCCAGTGCTCATATTGACGTGTGATGAGCCCATCAGTACAGGTGGTGTAGGGAGAGGTTGCACCATTTTGAGGAGCCCGGAGTCAATTGAAATAGGGGGCATAGTTGAAGGTGGATGACAGAGG
This sequence comes from Ganoderma meredithae, assembly GCA_022814645.1. Lineage (NCBI taxonomy): Eukaryota > Fungi > Basidiomycota > Agaricomycetes > Polyporales > Polyporaceae > Ganoderma > Ganoderma meredithae. The sequence continues at coordinate 3,676 of JAKLMY010000604.1, read as the reverse complement.
CCGGGCACCGCATGAGATGGGCTAGGAACAGGCAGCAGTTGGGGCGAATCTGGAACCAGAGGGGATTCCTCTTGGTCTTCCTCCATTCTCTCTTCAGTGCGAGGGTGGACTCAACAGGGATACAGAGAGTCACTGCATTGGCAGTGTCGTGACCATCTGGCGAGGGGGTGAGGGAGACCTGCAGAGCCCATACTTGGAGAAGGGGAGGGGCTAGCAGGGGACCATCATGGTTCATGCTCATCGTTGGGGTCTGGCTGGTAGAGGGCGTAGACATGTTCATCGAAGGGGGTGTGTTGGAGGCCATTTTTAACAATGGTGCAGAGGGTGGAGGTGTGGTCGACGATGCAGGAGGCAGTTGCCACAAGAAGAGCATGGTTGGAGTGTGGGGACTCAGCAAGGGCCCTGAGAGAGTGCGAGTCTAGGTACAACCAGGAGACGGCCCAGTGGGCCTTGAACAGTTGGTTGGAGGAGAAGTTGCTGACTAGTGCTCTGGCAGTCCCATCTGGGTCATAGTACGCAGCCCGGAGGACATTTAGGTAGGGGTCATTGTCTTGGAGGTTGGACCAGAAGACTTCTCCAACTATGTCCTCAGTTGTGGTGGCCTCGTCATCGGAGAGGTTGACGAACTCAAGGGGGTCAATAGTTTGCTGCTCCACTGGCTCAGGGTCGCTGTGTCAATGGTGGTGCAGAAGACAACTGAAGAGGGGGGGGTCCCATACCGGTCCTTCCTACTAGCAGGTGGTCAATCGAGGGTCTGGGTTGGGTTTTGGTCAGTTGTCATTGGTGGGCTTGGTGGGAAGTCAGTCACCGGTTGGGTCGAGAGGGTCGCAGTAGTCTAGGAGGTGGCTATAGAGGTGGGTGAGGGTGGTGAGGACAGCGAGGTTGGCGGCAAGAGAGAGGATGTAAGCAGTGAAGCAAAGGAGAAAGGGGAGTTGTTGGTTGGTCACCATGTGCTCCAACCTCTGTTGTCAGTCTTGTGGTGGTCACAAGTGTAAAGGGAGTGGTCGAGGAGGCAGTAGGAGAAGTCATGGAGGATGTAGATAAGGAAGAGGAGAGAGACAGCATGGAGGGTGAGGAGGAAGAGGGCAAAGATGGCAAGTTCAGGGAGCATTGGGTGAGGAATGCTGGTCAGGAAAGCCTCTTGGCCCTTTTATACTCTTGGAGGATCTCTGCGCCATTGTTTAGGTCTTCTTCCCATATCCATGTATTTTCCACGCTGGAGTATCCTTTCTATTGTACTAGGTATTTGGTTCCTGACTTTGTCCTTCTATGGCCGACAATAGCTTGAACTTCGTATTCTTCTTCTCCATCCATGAGGTCAGGCGGTGGCCATGGGAATCCTGGTCTGTAGACAGGGTTCTTATAGAATGGGGACAATAGGGAGGTATGAAACATGGGGTGGATTTTCCAGGATTGGGGCAGTGTGAGGCAGTATGCAAGGGGGCTGAGTACTTCTTCAATGGTGAACGGTCCTTCTCATTTGGGTGCAAGCTTCCTGCTTGCATATCTCCTTTTCAGGTTACAGGCTTCCAGCCAGACTTTTTGCCCTTTGGTGAAGAGGGCGAAGGCCTTCTTGGCTCTGTCCTTCATTACCTGTCTGGCAAGTTCATGGGCAGCATTGGCTTCTTTTCTTGCTTTTTGGAGGTTGATGATCCATTCCTGGATGGCGGAGACATTGATACTAGGGAATCTGGTGGGGATGAGGGCCGGGTTGTAGCCCATTATTAGGAAGTAGGGTGAGGCGTTATATGCAGAATAGATATGGAAGTTGTGGCAGATTTTGGTGTTGATGAGGTGTTTGATCCAGTCTCCGGGTTCATTTTCAAAATAGTATTATAGGTAGGTTTCCAGCTCCTGGTTGACTCATTTGGTGGATCCGTCAGACTGGGGATGGTAGGCCATGGAAAGAGATATTTGGATCTTGAAGATTCCTCCGAGTTCTTGCCAGAATACTGACATAAATTAAGCTCCCCTGTTAGAGATGATCTTAGTAGGTATCCCAAAACAGCAGGTAACATAGTCGTAGTATAGCTTCATAGATTCTTCAGCAGAGCTTGCCTTGGTGCATGGGATGAAAATTACCCTCTTTGTAAGGCCATGGTCTACCACGACCATGATCAAGTCTTTCCCATCACTTGTGAGGGGAAGTCCAGTGATGTAGTCAATGGAAACCTGCTAGAAAGGGTAGGTGCATCCTTTGGCAGGTATTGGCATAAGTGGTGGGGTAGTAGCGTGTGTGTTGATCTTGTTTTGTTGGCATGTGGGACATCTAGCACAGCATTTGCAGATCATGGGCCACATGTCTGGCCACCAATAGGACCGCTTGAGTAGTTCATACATTTTTGTCTCTCTGGGATGCCTGGCGGAGGGGGTGTCATGGTGCTGTCTGAGTAGATCTTGCCAGAGTTGTCCATTGTCAGGTACAAAGCATCAGTTCTTGTAGAAGAGGAGGTTTTCTTCTTGTCATAGATCTGCAAGGTCGAGTCAGGCAGGGAGGCGGCCTTTGCCATGGATGGCATCAGCGAGCTTCTGTCTGAAGGTGTCAGCTGCCATGGTGGTTTGCAGCTGGGTCATGAGTGCAGTGTCAATGATTCTGACAAAGAGATTGTCAGGCAGCACTATTCATGCTTGGTTGTCTTGGTTGTCCTTCGGGCAGAGGTCGGGTCATCAGGAGAGAGCATCAGATTGGAGCATCTGAGTTCCTGGGACATGTTGCAGGTGAAGGTCAAATTGGGAGAGGAACAGTGCCCATTGGGCTTGTCGTCTAGTGAGGTCTTGATACTTTGTCCAGTATGTGAGATTCTTGTAGTCAGTTCGTATCGTGATCAGGTGCCCAAAGCCTTCAAAGTGGTGGCACCATTCCTCCAGTGCTCAGACAACACCTAGGAGTTCTCAGTCATAGATTTCATAGTTTTGTTCAGCTTCGTTGAAGGATTTAGAGATGAAGGTGCACAGGTGCAGGGCTCTGTTGGAGTCACACTTCTTTGACAGTGGTGGGGATGGGCCAGTCAGTGATTCCTTTAAGCTTGACAGGGTCCATTGTGATCCTTCCAGGGTGGATGATCATCTCCAGGAATTCTACCTTGTTATGATAGGCCCGTGATGGTCATGAGGTCGTAACACTAAGAGTCAAGTTGTTGTCATCAAGGGTCAAAGCTCATGACTGGTCAGGGGCTGGTCAGCCTGAGAGGTCAAGGATGTCAAGGCAGATAGATAACTAGGTCGAGCTGAGGGGCTCTCAGCTCGGATGCCGCTCCTTATATACATGAGGAGAGTAATTAACCAAGAGTCCGGTACGGCTAAGTATAGGTGGGGCCAGGATATAATGAATGATAAATATGATGATAGATGAAAGGGCCATGCTTGGCTGAGTCTGTGGCGGTAATAGTAATACAACACAAGAAAGGATAAACTGCAGGAGAGATCTGAGATGCTGCACACCGTGATAAACTGAAGAAGAGATCCGAATCACTGTGTACCATTACAAGTGACCATTACCATCTCATTGCATAACATACCTCTGTTACCTCAAAGAGGCACTTCTCGATCTTGAGGTAGAGGTTGTTACGACTGAACGTCGAGTAGGGATCAGGGATACACACGAGACGAGCAGGAGCGCCGACAAGCACTTGTGCAGTGAGAACGGAGCAAAGCTCGACGGTCAGGACTGGAGACA
>JAKLMY010000603.1:0-10598 GCA_022814645.1 Ganoderma meredithae | reverse complement strand
AGGTAAGCCTCGCTGTATTCTCACTTAGTAGTCACTTGTTCTAATACAACTTGTCTCTAGCCTGACTGTTGAGCATTGCTCCACTCTCACTGCACAAGTGCTCATCGATGCTCCTGCTCGTCTTATAAGCCTCCTCCCTGATCTTACTTGATAGCTAGTCATAACACCCTCACTGGTGATGGGAAAGACTAAATCATGGTTGTGGTAGACCATGGCCTTACAAAGGGGGTAATTTTCATCCTATGTACCAAGACAATCTCTGGCAAAGAATCTGTGAAGCTATACTATAAATACGTTACCTGCCATTTTGGACTACCCACCAAAATCATCTCTGACAGGGGAACCCAGTTCACCTCAGTTTTCTGGCAAGAACTCAGATGAATCTCAAGATCCAAATATCCCTCTCTACAACTTACCACCCCCAAACTGACAGATCCATGAAACAAGTCAACCAGGAACTAGAAACCTACCTGCAATGCTACTTTGAAGACAAACCAGGAGACTGGGTCAAACACCTCATCAACACTGAGATCTGCCACAACTCTCAAATACATTCTACATGCAATGCCTCACCCTACTTCCTAATGATAGTTTACAACCCCTCTCTCATCCCCACTAGATTCTCCAGCACTAACATTTCTACCATCTAAGAATGGATCACCAATCTTCAGAAGGCAAAAAAGGAAGCCAACATCACCCACAAACTCACCAGGCAGGTAATGAAGGACTGAGCCAAGAAGCCTTCACACCCTTTGCCAAAGGGCAAAAGGTCTGGCTAGAAGCCCACAACCTGAAAAGGAGATATGTCAGTGGAAAACTCGCACCCAAATGAGAAGGACCCTTCACTATTGAAGAGGTGCTCAGCCCCCTAGCGTACTGCCTTACACTACCCAAATCATAGAAGATTCACCCTATGTTTAGATGGAACACATATATTGCCTGTGTCTACTTTGGTCCATAAGGTATGTCAAGTAGATGCAGCTGAAGTTAGTTAGCCAGGCACGTTGTTGGTGAGGAAGCCAGGTAAAAGTGAGAGAAAATCCCAGCTAACCCATTGTGAGTGTCTGAATCGAAGGATCACCAGTACCAGCGAAGAAATGCCATTATGCACAGAGTGTGGGACTTAAATGGAAGTGAGTCATCTGGGTTACCCCATCATCTCCCCCATTTTATACCCACTAAAACCCCACAGTTTACCACCTATTCATATGGTAGTAGTTTTGCATCTTTAATAATTGGGAGCCATGTCTCCTCAAGGCATTCTATTTGCCTTTCCCTTGACCTCCTCTTTGTCAGCTTAGCTGCTGTCACCATTCTTTCCATGGTAAGCCATTTCTCAATTGTGTTGTACCATCTGTTTTTCACCTCATGTCTTGTGAAGGGCTCACCCTCATTCTGGATGACATGTTTATACCATAGTTTCCATATCAGGTGCATAGATTCTGTGGCTAGGATAGTCCATAGGTCCTCAGCCTCCTGCATTCTCTTGCCATTTTGTGTTTTGAAGACTGCACATGCTGCTCCCACTGTGGTGCTCCATGATGGTTCATGCCATGGGAATTTGGTTAGCTCCCATGTTTGTCAGAAGAGCTTCCAGATTAAGGCTCTTTCCAGTGTAGTGCATTCAAAAAGTATGTGTTCCATTGAGTCCGTCTTGCCACATATCTTACAGGTTGCTCACACTTTCAACTCATCAGACATGTTTGGCCATTGCCACTGGGATTCTACCATGAATCCATCATGGACCGCCTTCCACATGAACTGTCTTGCCTCTTTGGTGATTGACTTCCTCCTCAGCAATCTCCATATTGCTTTATCTGGGAGGCACTTCCTGAAGGCATTTTTGATTCCCTGTGCAATCTTCATCAGTGTTGCTTTAGTCCATGGTCTCTGGTTAGTGTTGTTATCTTTCTAGTTTCGGGTAGCCCTGTAGGCTAGCTGCTGTGTCATAGCTTGCATTTTGGCTCCAGATATTTTGTATTCTAGGGGCTCTGAGGTCACAACCTCATCTTCACTTAGCTCCATTATGCCATTATTAGCCAGTATTGTTACATCAAATCTGCCAAGCTAGCTCCCTTCCTCCCCCTTAACCTTTTTTCAGAAAATAGAGAGACCTCCTAGCCCTTATGGCTGCCATCACTCCCTGGAGGAGCTCCGTGTTCTGTTTGTCAATGTAGCCTGTGTCTTCATTTTTCTGATGGTGTTTGGTAAGTCCCTCAATCAGTTCTCTCGCTATTGTTTCCTAGATTATGGTTGTGTTTTCATCTACACTCATTGTGGCTGTGATAGTTGTGGCCAGTTCCCCAGAGATGCGGTTTTGGAGCAGTGCTTTGGGAATCTTTATCAAGCAGTTTAGTGGGTGTTCAATTCCCACAAAGAGACCTCCACCTGCCTGTGTGGTTGTTTCAGCCCTGTTTATGCATGCACCTGTAGTAGCTATACTGAGGTTTCTCATTCTCACTAGTGTCAGAGCAGTGCGTACTTTCCCATTATATGTTGGGAGGCCATCTGTGAACATGTGGAAGACTTGGCCAAGGTATCTATGCATGGTTATTGACTGGTCAAACACTACTGAGTCCTCGCCCTCATCAGATGGCTGTTCCATCTGCTCTTAGTGCTCAGAGTCTTCTGGCTGCTCTCTTCTCAGGTCCTATTTTAGGGAGAGGGTATCGAGTAGCCGTTTGGCTCTGGTGTAGCAGGCATAGAGATATTTGCATCCCACTGTCTCCCTCAATTCCTAGCAGTGTTTATATTGGCAGTTCACTTTCTTGGGCTCGCAATGCATTGGAGTGTTATTGTACCCTGCTAGTCTCTCGAAGTCTCCAACCATCCTGGCCTGGTGCTTGTGTTTTAGGCAGTTGGTTGTGCTCATTGCTCCTGCTAGCTTCTGTATTTTTGTCTTGTCTGCAGTGAAGTGGTCTCACATTAAGACATCATGCAATATTGGCTGTTCAAAGGCGAGTCCTTCTGGGCATACATTATACTTTTTGGCAATGTCTAATAGTGCTTTTGCTTCCTTTGGTAGGGTTCTACAGCTCAGCTCCCAGTGTTGGAGAAAGGGATTAATTTGGAGCTCAGGTTCTTTTGGGTGGATGTTTGCCAAAACTGCATGCCTGAAGAGGTCGTCAACAATGAAAGCCCAGAGTGGTCGGGATTTACTCATATCTAGGTAAGTTTTCAACCACATGATATCCATTGCCTCATTCCAAGATTCCAGGTCTAGGAGTGCCAGTCCACCAGCTTCTAGTGGTGTGAACAAGGTGTTCATTGCTACTGGTGTGTTGTGGCAGTCATCCCACATATAGTTTCACACTATTTTATTGACTTTCTGCAGGATCTCCTTGGGCATGCGCTGGATGTCTGTAAAGAACTGCATTATACCTCTAGCAGTCATCTGCACTGTGTGTCTTTTGCCCTCAATTGTTGAGTGCCCCACCTGGAAGGCTTCTATGTACATAGTGAGTTTTGTTATTGTCAGTGACCATACCTGGCACTCATTTATCCCATTCCCTAGGAAAGCTCCCAGTATTTGGACTGGGGTCCCATCACATGCAATTCGCACTCCAGCAGGGTAATTATTCCATCCCTCTGGTGAGTTATACTCTTTGATTATTCTTTCTCTATGGGATATTGCACCTATCAGGATGATCTTGGTTTTTGATATATTGAAGCATGCTTTTGCCGCAAAGCACCAAGTGTCTAGGATCTCCTGGAGTATACTGAAGTCATTGTCCTCAGCTAGATAGATAGTCGTGTCATCAGCAAACAGGATAGCTTTCAGTGCTTCTATGGTATGTGGGATCTTAATTCCCTTCAGTGTTGAGTTCCTGATCATCATGGATAGCGGCTCAATTGCCAGATCAAAGAGGAGGCATAAGAGTGGGTCTCCTTGTCATACCCCACAGTATACTCGGTACATTCTGCTTCTTACACCATTTATCATTACCCTTGTTTTGGCATGTGCATAGAGTGTCTTTACTATTTCTATAAATGGTTCTGGGATTCCAAAATTTTGCAGTACTTTTCACAGGTAGTCATGTGCGACTTTATCATAGGCCTTCTCCTGATCGAGAGTGATTATTGCCCCATTCACTTCACGGGCTTCAGCCCAATTTATTATAAGCTTTGCGAGCTGGGTATAGTTCTGGAGCCTTCGTCCTGGGATGAACCCCACTTGTGACTCATGGATGATCCCTGGTGCCACACTGGCAAGTCGTACTGAGAAGACTTTGGTGAGTGGTTTATAGTCCATATTGAGAAGGGTGATTGGGCAGTAGTTTGCTATTTTAGTTCACTCACCCTTTTCTTTATATATAGGTGCCATCCATCCTTCTGCAAAGCATGCTGCAGCACAGACACCATGCTTTTGGATGTCTCCAAAGGCTGAGTGGAGCAGTGAGATGACATCTATACACTCTTGTCCATTATGGCGGGACTCCTCCTTATATCTTTCATTTAGTATCTTCCACACCTCATAGGGTATTCCATCAAGACCTGGTGCTGACCCTGATTTTGAGAACCAGAGAGCAAGTTCACATTCTTTATGCTCAATGTCTGCTCTAACTAATTCTGCCTCATCCTCAAACAGCCTTGCAGTTATGTTGCTCAAGGCTGATTCAATATCTGTGGCTTGTGCTGCTTCCAATTTTATCTCAGGCCCATTCTTTTGGATCTCGTTGTGGTGGTGTCTGGCCATCTCAGCCATTCTCAAGGTGTTATTTTTGTAGGATGGTTTCTCATCTTCACCATGGTCTGGGTTCTTTTTGAGTGCATAGATGACCTCCCTCAGGGTGGCAGGTTTATGGAGCTGTGTCCAGTATATTATAGGACATTCACCCTCCAGGTTATGCTTCAATCTACCAGCATCCTGTTGTTTGGCGAAGTGCTTTAATTTGAGATTGCTTATTTGCTCTGTTAGCTGAGCAATTTGTTGTCAGTCCTCCATGGCCTCACTGTTGTCCCTTGCCTTGATGATCTCTAGCTGTCACTCGCATTTCTCAATTTCTGCAAGGAGCAAGGGCACAGTTTGTCGCTCTAGTTCTCAAGCCATAGTCATCCAGTCTCTTTTGAATTTACTTAGAATTGTTTGCAGGTTCCTATTCTCTGTGCATTCTCCAGTGTCCTCAAGATGCTAGAGTTTGGCTATTGCCTTGCACCCCCTTCTCTTTATCTGTTTGATTAGTGCCTTATTTTGGAGCAGTTTCAGTGGGAACACCAGGCAACTACACCCAACTTCTGGTGCTTGCTGGTTCTAGATGTCGACCCTGACCATATCATGGTCCGTTTTGATTCCTGTATGTTCAATTTTCCATTCTCAAGCCTGAGTATATGCCTCCTCAGTGGTGTATATGCGGTCTAGTCTAGAGTGGGTCACATCGGGTCCTGTGCCCTAATGGAATATATAGTCCAGTTTCATTGGGTTTATGAAACGCCAGCCATTGGCAGGCATGAGTCGTAGTGTATCCTTTAGTTCATCAAGTGCTGCAATAGAGGGGTCTACTGGTTTGTATGCTGGAAGCCTATCAATTGCTTCCTCGACATTATTGAAGTCCCCTGCAATTAGGCTCAGTTTAAGGAAACTGTGGTGTGTTTCATAGAATTCTCTGAGCTCATGAAAAAAGAGGTGTCTCTCCTCATCACCATTCAAGATTGGAGCATATAGGCACAATATTTGTGTTGTTTTCTGGTCATGGTGCTGTAGTGCTACTTGGATTTCCCATCCAGGCACAATCTCATTTGTTGTAATATTACTAATGTTCACCTGGCATGGGTTTATGACCACAGCGACCCCCTCTTTTTGAGTGGGCTAAGTCGGGTGCGATGTGAAGTAGATTCTCATCTTCTTTCTATACATCTTATGGAGTGCTTTGACCCTCTCCTCTGTAAGATGTGCTTCCTAGAGGAGGAGTATCCCTATTTTCCTTTGCTTAATTGTTCTGTATATTTGGTTCCACTTGTTGTCCAGGCTTCTCCTGGTCAGTGTACCAAAGCCGTTCACATTTAGTGATGCTATCCATACTGCTACTTTCTTTGACAGTCGTTCTTGTCAGTGATGGCATCTCCGGTTTCCATTCCCTTCACCATTGTATTGTACACCCTCCTGTGGTGGCTCCTCCTCTCAGTCTGGGTTTTGCAGTGGGAGCAGTGGGTCATAATGTGGCCAGTTCACATAGCTGGCTATGCCAGCCTCATACCTTGGCTGGGCTATACCCGCTGTCTGTCAAGTCCTCAGCATGGAGAGCTGTGAGGCATGCTGCACTGCAGCAGCATTGCTGCTCAATAAGCATGCATTCCATCCCTAGATCAGAGATGTCACAGTTAGCGTAGGCAGTTCTTCAGACCTTCGCCTGTTGGTGGGGTCCTCATTGTCTGCGCTCCCCACTAGGGGTCTGCTGTCTGACTGACTTCTACGTCCTTGGGGCTCTGGCCAGCAGTTGAGCCAGAGGCCCCTCTGGTTGAGGCCGCTGCTCAAATCGTATAACTGTTAGTATCACCTAAATGCTGCTGTAGCTGCCCAAGTATGTTAGTGTTGTTTGTAGTAGTAATGAGACTCTCTTCAGATTTGCCAAACCTGTAAGGTCGACGCCAAGTTAGTTGTTGGTCCTGCATCTCAGTTATGCATAGCTTGCTGGGAGACTAGTGTTCCGAGATGCAGGGGGATATAGAGGGGTGTCTCCTTACCTGCCATGTAGAATAGTCAGAGACAGGTTGCTATGGTCAACTTACCTGTCTAGCCGTAACTGCCAGTAAATTCAGTCGATGCATGCCTAAGCATGCCCACCCTACCCGGGCAGGACACACTTGCAGGTTTTTAAGCTCTTGTCCCAGTCTGAGTGATCTAGCTCTATTATGCACTTATAGACATACAGTGTAGTCAACTTTAGTAGTGTCCACTACCACAGGGTGTGGAACTCTTGCCCTTCACTGCTGAGCTGCCTTGTCCACCAGTTTGTCCACCACTGCAAGCTCCACTATGGCCTTTGCCCCTCTTTGGAGCTTTGTGCCAGATCTCCTGGGTTTGTGCTAATGGTGCATCCTCGGACCCTTCACCTAAGGGCTCAGGTCTATCATCTAGTTAGAGGTCATTGAGAGTTGGGCCTTGCTATCCCGGCACAGCTGGGAGAAAGCAGTTGCCTGCACAGTGCGTGGAGGCCTTGCAGAGCCTGTAGTCTGCTGCCTTGCTAATGTTGAGATGGAAGATGCCTTGGCGATAGAACTTTGGGGCTGTCAGTGGGCCCTTGAAGAAGGCGGCCCACTTCAGGTAGATGTTGTGGTCCTTCAAAAGCAGTTTTGCATAGATGAGGTATACAGGCATCGTATGTTAGGAACAGACCAGCCACTGAACCAGCTACACCAAAAGGGCGCAATGTCAAGCTTAGGCTTGACACTTGGCTGGTACTATATATGTAGCTCATAATGCCCTGTTCATGACATCGTACCCCTGGTGTTGGGATCGTCAACATTGATGTATTCAATGTTGAGGGTGTCTGTCACTTCCTTAACATGAGAGGCAATGTTGCCTGTGATCTTCTAGGATATCTTCACCTGCATCGCCACGTAAAAGCAGAAGTCTCAGTCTCTCCAGAGATCTATCTTGATGGTCACAAGAACCTGCCTTTTCACATCGTCTGTGTTCACGACCACACCTGAGACTCCTGTAAGAGTCATGATTGTCTATGGCTGCTCATTGTCATCTAGGACATACACTGCAAACAATAGTGTTGGGTCGATAGCAAAGATGCCCTGCCACAGGAGGAAGGTGCGGAGGCTCTCAGTGCCCGGTCCTAGCTCGACAAAGAGGGTCCAAGGCTGGCCAAAATGGTTCTCCACATCTATGCTTATGCCTTCTGGTAGGTGGATTGCAATGGAGGGCACCTGATCACCACTTTCTGTGAGTGCAATCCCCATAAGGAACTTCATAATCTCCTCCACCTTCTTCGTGCCATACTTCTTGATGTATCGCTGACTACCACCGTAGATAACAAGAGCTAGGACGGTGTTGGAACTTGCCTTTAGGGCTATTCTCTGGCTTTCCTGCACATTGCCTAGGAACTTGTATGCCGAGATGAAGGGGCAGGAGAAGTGGGCATTGGTATAGCCATCACGTAGAACTGGGAGTGTGATTGCAACCTCCCCCGGTTGAGTGTGGCAGTTTGTATGGGGATTCTCGTCTCTAGCTGTAGAGAGGCCTGTGAAGTCTGTTGGGTCATAGCATGCGAGTGGAGATGACATATTATTGTTCTGGTTGTGTCTCAGTAGAGCAATCATGGGGCGGGGGAGAGCGGGGTCTGGGGTTTCCATCAGTGGTGGGTGCCTGGGCAGGTGGAGTTCTTTCCATGTGCTATCATCCTGACTCTCAACAGAGCGAGACTGGGGCCATCTGTAAGCTATTGTCTGCAGGACAACTGGGGCCATGACTTACTTGGTCTCTAGCTGTCATTGTGTCTCCTGCTTTCATCTTGGCCCATTTTACTGGGGGCCTCACAGTATCAGTGGCAGGCTGGAGAGGCTGGGGAGAGGTGGGATCAACATCCATGGCTCACAATGGGGAGGATATAGGGCTCTTGGGGGACAAAGCTCAGTAGCGCAAGCTTTATCTGCTGGTTGGCATCACAAAGCAGGGATCAATTCCAAGTGGTGCTTTGTACTAAGCATGGCAGCTCTTTGCCTCGAGGGCTGTTAGAGGTGCCTCATGGTGGCAGCCAGGAGAGCACATTTTGGTGCTAGGGCCATGTGTTGACCCCACTCTCGCAGGCATTGTCACTTGTCAAGGGAGTCAATAGTGGAGTGGCTAAGAGACTATTGGGGCACTCTCTATTAGGGTACAGGCATTACATGTATGGGATTGCTCGAGTCCCAAGGGCTGCCATTGGTGGCCCATTAACTGTGCACTTATAGTGTACTGAGGTACTACAGAGCACAATGTGCTTCTCATTGGCAGCACACTTATCAGTGACACCTTTCCCCTCCCCGACGATCAGAGAGAAGATGACTGCTTATGGGCTCCACAGGTGGGGGACTGGTCCTTGACCTCAAAACTTAGAGAGGTGAGCTGCTGAGCCACCCATACTATGCATGGTGGTGGTCTTAGTCCAAGACAAAGTCAGGCACCAAATACCTAGTACAATAGAAAGGATACTCCACTGTGGAGAATACGTGGGTATTCGAGGAAGATCTGGACAACTGCACTGAAATTCTCCAAGGGTATAAAAGGGCCAAGAAACTCCCCTAACCAGCACCCCCCAACCAATGCTCTCTGAACTCACCATCTTCACCCTCCTTCCTCACCCTCCATGCCATCTCCCTCCTCTTCCTTGTCTATATCCTCCGTGACTTTTCCTACCACCTCCTTGACCACTCCCTCCACACCTGTGACCACCACAAGGCCAACAATAGAGGTTGGAGCACATGGTGACTGACCAACATCTCCCCTTCCTCCTCTGCTTCACTGCTTACATCCTCTCTCTTATCACTATCCTCACCATCTTCACTGCCCTCACCCGCTTCTACTGCCACATCTTAGACTACTGCGACCCCCTCGACACAACCAATGACTCTCTCTCCTCTGATCTCTCAACCAACAACTAGCCAGGACCCTACCAGGTGCTGCCTCTGCTATGACCTCTGAGCCCTCCACCCCGTCCTCAACTATCTAGTAGTAGGAAGATCAGGAATAGGACCTACCCTCTTTTCCCACCTCCTATGCCACCAGTGCTACAGCAACCCAGAAACCACCCTGAACATGCCTATCGACACAGACAAGTTTATTGACCTCTCCAACGATGAGACAGTCAAGGGCAAGGACCAAGTCGGAGAAGTCTTCTGGTCCAACCTCCAGGATGAGGACCCATACCTGGAGGTACTCTGGGTCACATACTACCAACTGGACTGCACCGCTGCAGTGCTCATTGGCAACTTCTCCTTGAATAAGCTGTTTGAAGCCCATTGAACCATCTGCTACCTATATCTAGACTCCCACTCTCTCCAAGCCCTTGCTGAGGCCCTACATCTCAACTGTGCTCTCCTCCTAGCAACTGCCCCCTACATCATCGACTACACCTCTACCCTCTGCTCCATCATCAAGAATGGCCTCCAGCACACCCCCTTCAATGAATACATGTATGCCCTCTTCCAGTGTGACCCCAGTGATGAGCCCAAACCATGACAGACCCTTGCTAGCCTCTCTCCTTCTCCAGGTATGGGCACTGAGCGTCTCCCTTGACCCCTCACCAGATGGTCGCAATGCCATCAATGGAGTGATTCTTCATATCCCTGTCAAGTCCACCCTTGCACTGAAGAGAGAATGGAGGAGGACCAAGAGGAATCTTCTGTGGTTCCAGATTTACCTGGACCACTGCCCATTCCTGGCCCATCTTATGCGGCATCCAGCCTCGGTCGTCCGCTTCTGACCACAGCCCCTCTTTCAATTGACCCCAGGCTTCTTATAGTGGTGCGACCTCTTTCTCCACCACCTATACTGCTAGGCACACAGCACAATGATCCAAGCACTCACCCCGGAGAATTGTTACGTCCTTAATCTATCCTTCAATAGATTAAGCTGTTTAGACCAAAGACTAGTGGTTGACTAGAGTTTGGAT
>JAKLMY010000602.1:0-10645 GCA_022814645.1 Ganoderma meredithae | reverse complement strand
CTCCTACACCCTCGAGCTTGCGAAGGCAGATCGATATCGGAGGGGCACTGCTGGTGGGGTCATCTTTCTTGATTTGAGCGCCACGTTGATGAACCTCAACACTGGGTGAGTGATCGGTCCGAAGGTGCGAGAATCCGTCGAGCTTGCGCCTAGGGGAGGAAAAGGAAGGAGACATTAAAGGGAGAGAGTGGACAGGTGGAGGAACGGGCTGGGGAAGAGCACCAGCTAAACGCCTGCAACCAACAGTGTAGAGCGGAGAAGCCGCTATAAAACCAATCATGTAACGTGCAAGGTTGCAAGGGAATCAAATGGGCTTGGCCTTGAGGCAGGGGATGCACTGGACAGCGCCTTACAATTCGAGCTTGAGGGACAAGGCCAAGACGCGCCCGGGCGCCAAACGATGGTCGGGAGACGCGGAGACGGAGGACGGGAGACGAAGACGAGAGATGGCAGGCTGTGCCATCCTAACCACCGACCACTCGTTCACAGGGCTCGTCGGCCGCGAGTTCAACCGCTTTCACCCGACCTTCACCCCTTCCAGAATGCAGCCAGAATCTTAACCGCTTTTTACAGGTTAAATAATTTGAGCTGCAGTTTCGAGTGGCATCGAAAACAGTAGGAGGCGTCTGGACAATGCGGGTGGGCGCCTGCTGTCACGGTTAAGCGAGCCTCGTGTGGCGCGATATGGGAGGACTCACAACTTGAACCTGAACGGCCACATCACTTCCTTTGTCCTGCCGGAACTCCATTGTTCCCTTCCCTGTCGCAACTGACTCGACGCAAGACTGGACACCTGACGACGCGGTTTAGGACGCATCCCAGCCACGAGGCTCTGGTTGAAGTTCGACCGCTATAAATTCCGGCGCGTTCCTTCTCTTGTAAGTCTCTCCTCCTCGCCCCTCATGCTTTCCCTCACCCTTCCTCATGCCTGGACCAGTCGTCAATTCAGATACTCCCTTCTCCAAAGGTCGCGCCAGCGGCCAACACGCGCATTCTCTCGGTACTGCCGAAGAAGGACGCGTAGATCTCAGTCAATATCGCACGCATCTCGCGGACGGCATGGCGCACGCTGCGGTTCTCGCCGCCAGGGACAAGTTCTGCAACGCATACTTCCCCACCCCCGATGATCCTACCCCCAACAAGCCCAAGCCCGTTCTGCATGAAAATCCCTTCGAAAAGCTGGCCCAGCTTCCAAAGTTCAAGGGTAACGAAGCTAAGGTCCAAGCAGAGTTTGTGAGTGCTCTTCATTCTATTCGCGTCCTCGTGCCTCAACAATGTGCGATGGCGTGATGCAGGTCAAGGCCGTCAACGACCACACTCTCATTCCAGGCCTTGTCCTCCGGGTTTGCAGAAACCGGCCGGGCGGCATTCACATCGACCCCACCCAGCAGAAGGTCGATGCTGCGTGGTACTTCGAGCACGGGGCCAAAGGCACGGGGGCGCAGGAGTGGGGCGATCAAGTCATTCCCGTCGAATTCAAGGGCGACGAGATCGGTGACGACCCCTAAGACGACAAGATGGACAACATCAGCACCGGGACGAAGTCTCGCAAGAAAGCCCGCGGGCAGATGACAAGCTACTCCGAGGTCCTCCACGCCGTGCAACAACGCACCGCGCTCTTCATGCTCATCATCACCGGCAAGCGCGCTCGCTTCACGCGCTGGGATCGCTCGGGCACCGTCGTCACACAGTCATTCAACTACATCGATGAGTGGAGGTTCTTCTGCGACATCCTTTGGCGCATTGGCCACTGCTCGAGGACACAGCTCGGCTTCGACCCCACCGCGACGCGTCTCTCCGAGGGCGACACCGACTGGCAACGCATGCGCGCTGCCTTGGAGAAGGAGTACGTGGACTATTCGGAGCGCAAGCTCGAGGACCGGAAGCTGCCAGAGGGCGAGTTCACGTATATGCGGGACATGTTCAAGGAGTCTCTCGCTCCTGGATGGCCGCGATATCGCGTCGCAGTCCCTGTCGAGGTCCCCGCCGATGATGGGTCTGGCGCTGGTGCGGAGAAGAAGGTCCGCCGCTTCCTGATCGCGAAGCCGACGTTCCGCGCCAAGGGAATGGCTGGCCGGGGCACACGCGGGTATGTCGCCCTGGACTGCGAGACGAACAAGTTCGTATGGCTCAAGGACGCGTGGCGGGCCAAGTACGAGTTCGTCCGAAAGGAGGGTGACATCCTCGCAGGGCTCAACCAGGCCAAGGTCTCGAACATCCCCACTATGCTCTGCCACGGCGATATCCAAGGCCAGACCACCGAGACCCCTAACTGGTGGGTGCTGCGCAACTCGAAGAAGAAGGGTCCTCGTCGGTCGAACTACGGATGCTACGCGGTCTTCGGTCACCAACGTCAACCCCTCAACGTCCAGCCACCTGAAGCGTAAACTCAACGATGACGACGAGCTGTCCACGAAACCTGTGACCGAGACGGCAGGTTCCCCATTGCGACTCCACCAACATTACCGTCTCGTCGTCGAGGAGGTCGCTATGCCTCTTGATCGCTTTGAGTATCCTCAGCAGCTCGTGCAAGTAACCTTCGATTGTGTTTTCGGTGAATTCCCCCTTCCCTGGAGCGTAGCTACCTATTGCATACTGACATTAGGCCACAGCTCACTACGAAGCCTCAACAAAGCCAAAGGAGCCTTTGCTACACCGGGATATCAGCTCAGGGAATATACTCATCTATCCGCGTATCACCGTGAACAAAACGGGAGAGGCCTATCTCCAGTGGCATGGCATTCTCGCGGACTGGGAGATGTCTAAACCGCTGTCGAAAGGAAACGGACTGCGTCAACCTCATCAACCTGAGCGGACGGTGAGTACTGTGTGCT
This sequence comes from Ganoderma meredithae, assembly GCA_022814645.1. Lineage (NCBI taxonomy): Eukaryota > Fungi > Basidiomycota > Agaricomycetes > Polyporales > Polyporaceae > Ganoderma > Ganoderma meredithae. The sequence continues at coordinate 7,811 of JAKLMY010000602.1, read as the reverse complement.
TCATGGACTACGTACTTCATTGACTCATGCATCCCTCCAGGGGACATGGCAATACACATCTGTAGCGTTGCTCAGCGCAGGAATGAAGCTCGTCGCTCTCTCGGATGAGCTCGAATCGTTTTTCCATGTCTTCCTATACTACGCGGTTCGTTACATCAAGAGCGTCAACTGCGATGGCGAGGCGATTGCCCACTTCCTCGACACGTACTTCGACGTCTACGGTTACGAGAATGGGGCGTGCATCTGCGGCGAAGTGAAGACCTCGACCATCAGGCAGGGTACCATCACCGTTGGCACTCGGACCCTGCAATTTGATAACCCACTCGATGACCTGTTCAGCACGATGCTGTCCTGGTTCCGGGTACGCTACCTTATTTACGACTATAGCAAGAACTCGGGCGGCCCCACGGTGCGAAAGGATGCGCTTGCTGCCCCCCCGGACTTGCATCGCGGCCTGTTCAAGCAGAACGATACCACGTCTGACATCCTCGCCCAATTCGGCGACGTGCAGCTCGCCCCGCCGCAGCGGAAGAAGGAGGGCCCCTCCGAGGAGGAGAGGAACTTGGCGAAGATCCTCGACAGCCACGCGGGACTGGTGGTCGTGCTCGGCCAGGCGCTCCGTGACGACTGGCCTCGCGAGAAAGCCGAGGACCAGACCCCCGAGAGGTGGAAACCGTCCGACAAGTTCCCGCACCCCCCCTCGAGGAACGTCAAGAACAAGCGGCAGCGCATCCGCGAGGCTAAAGTAGCCCAGTCCGAGCCCCTTTTCCTCGTCGCAGCCGCGGACCCACTAAAAATGCCACCGCCGAAGCGCGCCGTTCGCAGCCTGAACTTGAGCGTCGACGAGAGCGAAGATTCAGACTCCAGCTGGGAGACTCGTTCCGACTCGGACTCGGACTATGTGGACGAGTCCAAGTAGGGTGTGGGTGCACGGTCCTCCCCCGTCGTCTAAACCCGTTCCCCCATTCTCTTTCTCGTTTGGATCGGACCCCTCGATGTATCTGTATCCTAGGTCCCATGATCATGTGCATGTGCATTCCATCTACACACGTTTCAGATACGAAGTTGCCCGCTTTCTTTAGCCATGGTCCCTGCTAGATGCATGGATACACGGCGGGCAACCAGTGTGGTCAAAAGGCCCAAGAGCACGAGTGTCGCGGGGACGAGACCTGCGCCGAATTGAGTCATCGCGCTGTGTCTTCGTTGGTGGTATTTTGATATCTAAAAGGTACTTACATACTGGCCGTCAATACCGTCGGTGACGCGCAGCTCAGCACTTTGTAACCTCCTCATTCCGGAGACATGGAAACGTGTTGTTGCGGCGCTCATTTGAAAGTCGCCCATGCTGGTGCATGTTTCACCAACATCTATCCACCCGGTCAGCCTGAGTCGCCTTCAAGTAAGTGAGCGTGTTTATAGTATGCTTAAATATATCTTTGACAGGCGCAAACGAGGAATACGTACCACAGGCGATAGGTACGACTTTAAAGAGTGTAGCAAGGAGAATGGATATGAAGTGGAAGAATTAAGAGAGCGTATATGGGCCAGAATATAGCCATCATTGAAGTCAGGAAAGACACCCTGAATGGAGAGAAGAGTCTAACTTATGTACGTGTAGGACCTGCGAAAACAGGCACACGCAACTCGCAGTCCTAAACACAGGGACGTAGGGGACGGCGCGACCTGGCCACCCCGGCGGCAGACAAGTTACTACACCTCTGCACAGCGGAGGGCGTCCGAACATTTGTGAGGACGCACACGATCCGTAAGATCCGCTGTCGGGATCCTTGCAGGGCGGTGCGCCTTTCTTCGCTTGTTTCGAGGATCGTTCAGTTGTCTGGTACAAGTGTGGGGAAATGCTGGGCCCCAACGAACGTCTTCGTGTAGCAGCTTGATAGAATAGAACGGAGATGAATGCGTTTGTCAAAGGCCGGAAGACAATGGCTAGAAAATGGAGAGGGGGAGAGAGGAGTGTAATGTGCGGAGTTGGCAGGGACTTGAAGCTCCTCCTAGGTCTTGGCCGGCCATTGAATCCGAATCATGCACCAGCCTAGAACAGCCTCTTCAAATGCATAGCGGCGGCGGTTGGTTGTGGATCTAGCACAATGTGAAGGCGCGCGGCCATCAGCAAGATGCGCTCTGCTGGATCCGAACATTGCACTCCGAATCTGTTGTTGATCATCTCTCGAGATGTGATAGAGTTGTACAGTCAAAGGAGGGAAAGGCATGGTCTTGCAATGCATAGACTAGGACGGAAGAGCAACGTCCCCCAGCGTCATGACGGGGCGATGCGAAATGAAAGGATGATGCCATGAGCCTCCTGCAGAGGTGAACGTCTAACACGGAGGACTGTTGGGATGTTGGGTCCTAGAAGAGGGAGAAGGGCAGCCAAGTAGAAACAGAGTTAGAGAGGAGAAAGTCGCAGAGGGAGCACTTGTCGAATTCCAAGGATGCATAGCACAGTCATATGGTTGACGTAAAAGCAGGTTTTAGGCTAGCGATGCGGCGTCCTAGCGATCGACTTTGGACATGTCTTTCCGACTGTGACTCGTTTGGGAACAGGATTTCAGGGGCAAGAACACAAGTCTCTAGAGCCCAGAGAGACCGGAATAGACCTTGTAAAACCAAAGAGACGAGCGGAGGCGGTCGGACAAGCCGGAAAATTGCTGCATCAGGTCGCAGGTACAGCAGGCTGCGTAAGGACCGATGTTCGGAGGAGCGGTAAGAGCGTATAATGACAGGTTGATCTTCCATTGCTGGTCGGAATGACCGCGCAATTCGAAAGTGATAATTGAGATCCGCTCGGGGGACAGAACCCAGCGATCTGGCGCGGTTATCCAGGGTCGCACATTGATTTTGAACAACGTTCTGTGCTTACTCACGGTGCTCGAAATGTCTGGGTGAGTTCTCGTGAAGCGTCGGCTAAGAGCGTGGGTGTCGTCTGCAATGGTTTCCAAGTCAGCGGCGTCTACGCAGATCCTCAAGGCAGAAGGATAGGGGAGAAATACGTAGTGCACATACGGGATTCTAGGAGAGCCAGCGCGTGTGCTGGGCAAATCGCCGGATTATTAGGTTCGTAAGGAAGCTCTTGATGAAATTGCCGAGACATAGAGTTGGATGCGGGGCCGCACCGCGAGGGAGGAAGCTCGAGATTTGCAGAGATTGGCCCACATGCAAATCTTGGGCGCACACAACGAAGCCATGATCGGCAGTCCGCGAGCAAGAAGTGATGGCAGGAGGATTGGGTGGGATCCACATGCTCCATGTCGCCTACACCAGCTCTCGGAGATGTTCTGCGCAAATGCGGCGGGGCATGGGAAGAATGGAGGGAAGTATTGCCCGGGCGTATACAGACGCATGCATATATGCGGAAGAATGATCTCGCGCAGAGGAGGAACTCGTGATGGGACGAGAAGAAAAAGGAAACGGGCGGGGGTGGCTGATGGCGACGGAGTTCTGTCGGAGTGCGAAATACGGGCGTCGGAAAGAGGCCTTTTGGGGGACGGTCGGCAGGGCGGGGCGCGAACCTTCTTTTGCCTCGCCCACCAGCCCGACGAAATCTAACTCGCGGTCAGTCAACTTTGTTTCCTATCTGCCCTCGCATTTTCGCTGACCCGCTGCCCGTCCTCGACGTCGCCCTCGTCGCCCTCGTCGGATACATGGCTATATGCGCTTGTGCGGTCGACAATGTTCAGCCTTGATCACTTCCCTGCCATTTCCCATCCATGTCGGCCCACGATTCCCAGTCTGGCACCTCCCAATGGACCGAGCCCCCCTGGTCGGGGTGGATAGAGACCACAGGCGACGCCCTGCTCATCCTCGAGGCCGCACGGCGCGGATTGATTCCACGCGTAACCCGCCGGCTCGTCGATTCCGAACGCAAAATGATCACCTCCGGCTCCGTCTTTGTCTTCGACGAGGACGAGAGCGGTATCAAGCGGTGGACGGACGGCTTTTTCTGGAGCCCGAGCAGGATCCTAGGCAACTTTCTGCTCTATCGCGAAACCGAGAAACGCGGCGCAGGCCACAGGAGCGCTCGATCTGATGCTGCAGCCAGCACAGAAGAACCCGACGGGGTCAAGCAGGAGGGCCAGACGCTATCCAGGCCGAAGAGCGAGTCGAATCGCTTGGGCATCGACAGGCAACGGGAGCGCATCCTTGTCGGGAGCCTGACAAACAGCTACAAGTTCAAGCCAGGCGGTATGATGAAGAAGGTGCGCATTTGCTCTTGTTGTCTCTGCATGTCTCCCTCTCCCGTACCTCCCCTCTCTGCGTTCGCGCTAGATGGTTTGCTCTGGGGCCTGCTCGACACTGTGCATGAGCAGGCTCCGCAGCGATAAGCGTGGTACGTTGCCCGCGCATCCTCCGTGTGCCGAGTTGTCAGCATGGCGCTACGAAGCCCCTACATCACATACCAGTGGCTCTGACCACAATAGGAAGGGTCAATACCAGGCTGGGGACTGCGTATTGGCAGGTCTAGACACTGCATGCGCTCATTGACAGATGCGGCACCCGGTGATCCATCCTTCGTTCTGCGAAGACCGTGTCCCCTCCATGTGAGGGTTCGGTCAGCGTACGGGCGCCGTTCATGAGAGCCTCGTCGTCTGCTACTCAGCGACCACTATTTTTGTGCTGTGGGCAAACCCCTATCTGCTCGCGCACGGTGGTTGCTCTGCTATGCCTCCTCATCCTATATCCCCGCGATCACCGCGTTGTTATCTGCCAATGAGCCCTTGCAGGCGGCCTTCTTGGCCACTTTGGATGATCGTTCCATGGCACTCGCTATACACGGGCACCCTAGCCCAAGAGTCCCGCTTTGTTTCCATCCCAGTGAGATATCGTGCATGTCCCGTGCATCTGCATCTATTGGGAAGACAACTGCTTGGCATTGAGGGCGCAGGGCCATTCATGTCTCCCAATGCTGCAATTCCAAATGCCTGCGGTAGCTCTTACCGCGTGGGGCTCTAGATGACGGTGTGGACGAGGGCACGTGTTAGTGGCTTCGGCTTCGTTGACTGATCTAGACAGAGAAGCTGCGAGGTGGAGCTCACCCCGTGGTCTTGGTGAGAATGGTGCCAGTGTGCTATTCGCAGAGGTCTCACCCGGCTCGCTCTGAGGCCATTTGCTGGCTCTGCCGCTGTCACGGGCGTCACTGGTACACCGGGAGCCCCCGCTCGCAGCACCGCTGTCGTGGTAATACCGAGGCGCGTCCTTAACCGTGCTCGCACCTTGTCATTGTTCGTGCTCCAGGTCTTGTTCATGGGGGGAGTAGACGTGCGCTTTGAACGGTCTAGGTGGCATCCAGGGACCCTTCCTTTGGCGCTTTGGGTGACGTTCTGCCGCTTCTGAGGCCTCCAGAACTGTCCACGGGGCTGTACACTGGGCTTCTGTTTCTCACCAACAGATTGCGCGGCTGCATCCGGGGCATCAGTGCGGCCATGCCGTCATCGCGCGGCGCCAGCCTCTCGGCTGGTTTTTTTCTTCGTGCTGCTCCTATTGATCATCTCTGTTGCGTCAGATGTTGGCCACCATGCTCACTATGTGCTGCAGACGTTCTCCCTTACCATCAACGGCGTTGCCCAACACCTGATCTCCTACTACAAGATCGAGGATGTTGAACAAGGGCGTCTCCGTTCCCCGTCGTCTCTGCCGGAGCTTGCGTCGTTGACAATAAGCCCAGAGTACCTCGACAAAACGCACTTCCGCAACCCGCCCAAAGTCGAAATCGGCGTTGATGGTGTCCCCCGTTACCGGGGTGAAGCGGACGACGTCGACCTGTCTCCCCGCTTGCTTCCTGCCCCGCTCTCCAATGGGTACTACGCCGAGAGCGACGCAGGCGGGTCTAAGCGCGGTAAGCGGTACGATCCCTACGGGTCCACGGGCGGTCCGAACCCGCCGAAGCGATCACGGAAGAAAAACAACTCCACCAGCAGTCAATCAGAAGCTACCGGTGGAGAATCCCCCACGCAGCCGCTGGCGGTTTCTGTGCCTTCGACGGGGTTTGCTGACACCCCTCCTTCACATTATGCGCCGTATGGCTACTACCAGCAACAGCCGCCGGCTGGCTACCCCCTTCCTTACTCGGCACCACCGTACGCACCCCTGCCACCGCCTGTGACTACTACGACGCCTCCGCAGGACAGCCCCTCGCCGCCCCCTGGGGCTACCACGGCGTCATCATCGACGTACCCCCACTACCCTTCTACGGATTCGACCTCGACGCCGTCCGCGTCTGGATACTCGTACTATCCCCCTGCGCCGCACGGCTATGCAGCTTACCCATCCCTGCCGCCATGGCCGCATTACAACGGCAGTTACGCGCCGCCGCCCTCTTCCGCAGCGCAGACGTCGAGCGGCGGCGGTATCCAGGAGATCGGCGAAAGCGACGTTCGAAGTAGCGGCGCCGGCGCCGGCGGACCTGGCGCGGGCGGTGGGGGTGGGGTGTGATTGGCCTGCAGCAGTTTCTGGTGCTGCTGCTGCTGCTGCTGCTGCGTGGATACGAACCTTGTCTGTCCGTCCTTTGCTCGCTCTGTATGCCTATGCTGTCCTTCGCTGTCTGTTCCAGTCCCCTCGTCTCGCGCCCTGGTTTCTGCGGCGTGTACGATAGTCGACGACTTCTTGGGCCTTGTGTGTCTCAGTCTCTCACGCGTTCCGCTTGTTGTGTTTGTCTTCAATAGCCACCCCGGCTGCCCTCGCCGCCCCCACTCCCCCTATGTCTTTTCGGCCGTGTTAGTGTTCGTCTCCGTTATCGTACGATCGTGTCTGTGAGGCTGTAGTCCATACCTCCTGTACCAATAGTCCTAGTCTCCGTCCTTTCGTGTCAAATCGTGCCGAAGTAGTTGTTCGCCGTTCCTGTATGTATAAGTCGCCCTTCGTTGTCCACGATACTTCCCTTCCGCGCCCTCCCGCCCCCTGTTTTGTTTGTACAACACAAGCTCCTCTCCTTCCTGCTTCCTGTCCTCGGGGTCGGGCACCACATACTCATACGGACTCCTGTTTTCGCGTCTCGCTCCCGCTTGTCTCTTTTTCTCTCTCCCTCCCTCCTGCCTTTTTCTTCTTCCTCCTGGCTCCTCGACCCTCGCCTCGGCGCTTCAACGCGTCTCCATCGTCTTGCATGCTGCCCCAAGCTCATCCATCTATGAGCTCACCCGGGCCCGCCTGCGAGTGTGCACGCATCGCCGCCTCTTAGATGTGTACGTTGCCGTCATGGAGCGCGGGGCGGGGTCGCCGCGTTCGCGCCTTAGATGTCTGCGTTCCTGTCCCCCTCCCCTCGCTTCTGTCCCGTCTTGTTTTCGTTTTTGTTTTTGTTCCGCTTCTCGACGCGGGGGTGTGCGTGCGAGCAGCGACGAATCCGGATGCCGACCTCTGACGTATAAAGTTGTAAATAGTACTACGTACCTAGACCACCTCCATATCGATGGACTGTAAACCGTGTATGTATCGCGTAGCCTTCTGTTATTTGGTATCTTGATAGACTTGGATCGTCCGACGTTGGACTCGGACGTGGAGAGGGATGCCAGTTGCGGGCTGTACATGTGCGATTTGTGGCGCGTTTTATCCACGTGTATCACGATCGGACGTTGCAAACTTGCAGTTGCACAGCGCCGTGTCTCTGTTCCAGGCATATATGTTCAATTCCCGCCGCCAAGCCATCGCTTTTACACCACTCATGTACATAGCCCAAACGTAGCCTCTCCTCATCTTGCTTCACTTTGCATCATCATAACGTGGCGTTCAAATCAAGAAAGATGACCCCACCAGCAGTGCCCCTCCGATATCGATCTGCCTTCGCAAGCTCGAGGGTGTAGGAG